>JAKFQP010000219.1:311305-323044 GCA_023375905.1 Nycticorax nycticorax | reverse complement strand
CTGCTTAGCTTTGCTAGGCTCAGTCTGCTGGCGCCCGTTTGCACCAGCTCAGGCCTAACGCTAGCTGCGGCTTGCTCAGCGCTGCTGGCTGGAACAGAACCCCAGCCTGGCTCCTGCGCTTGTGCTTTAGCGTAACACTTCTTCCTCTCCTCCTCTGCACATCTTGCGCTGTAGATATTGAACCCTAAAGGAGAAGTGACTCTCAGCAGACATAATTTTGTATGAGTAATTCACTTTTAAAGCTTGGATGTATTCCATCTTCCTTGTGACTAATGGTACCCGAACAGAACATAATTGTATAATCATTTTCCAATTGCTTAATAACTCATTTTCCTTGTTTGTAAGATGCTGTTTTTCAGCGTTTCGGAGAGATGCGAGGACGTGCACGCAGCAGTGAGTGACAGCCAATTGTTTATTTCTCAGCAATAGTGCCATTAGGGACAACCTCTCTATGCTTAGAGCCTGACAGCTGGCCGGATCCTGACGTTCTTACTCATATCACAGCCCAGTGAAAGCCTTGCTGGCGGGCGATTACTCCACAGTTTCACGGTGTGTTGTGTCCTTGGTGGCACCGCTCGCTTGGGGAGTTCCGACCCCACCACTTCTGCCCGCTCGCTGACACCCAGAAGCGAGCGCGTTGCAGCCGCTCGGGGCTGCGCCGTGGGGGCGAGCGCTGCGGCCCCACAGATATTTCTGTTGGTGGAGCTGGCGGAAAGGGCAGGAAGGAATTAGCTGGGAGCTGAAACCTCTCAGGCTGGCTTTTCTGTTGGAGGGGGATGAACACCTTCCTTAAATGTGGAGAGCTTGGGCGCTCGTAGCTTATAATGTTGTTTCCAACTGTTGGACCAGCTAAGGTTATTCGGGGAGAAACGGGCGGGCAGAGAGGTGGAGCAAAGAGGTGAATGTGTGTGGAAATGTGCACGCGTCTCTGGTTTGGCAAAAGACGTGTGAAGGGTGCACAGAGACCAGAAACCTCCCAGGGACTTTGATCAAGTTGCAGAAAATGCTTTTGAAGAGAGGCGACCAGCCCAGGAAAACAGACGTCGTAGATGTCTTGTGCTGCTCTAAACAGGGCTGATGCCCGTGTGCGACTTCGCTCTGTTGTACTCTTGGACACATGAACACAGTGTCCATTTTTTCGGGCTGAATGGATGCCTGAGCCTTTGGAGTCAGTGCTGATGTTTAGGGGTAGAAAGAGAAACCTTCTGCAGGTGGGCGATAAACTTCCACTCTTCCCGAGAGGCAGCAGGTGATCCGTGCCCAGGATACCGGGAACAGCAAGTGCCACAACCTGCGGAAATAAACAGAAATTTGACGTGCCCTGGAATGTGTGAGGGGGTGGGACTGAAGCACAGAGCCCAGTGCATGTCCAGTTCTAGCAGGGCTGTGTGATCCCAGCCAGGACCAAGGAATTAATTTTGTCCTGCAGTTCCAGACACAAACACCAAGCCCCTGTTGCATTTGGTGGTCCAGTATCAAGTCTTGACCTGGCTCATGTGAATTGATGTTTTACTCTTGGAGAGCTTGCTCTGTAGAGTCTCACCCTAGATTTCTGGGAGATTAATGAAGGGAATTTGCTTTAAGATCTTTTGAGATCTATTGTACCTGAAAGCAGAGCTCAGGGCTGGGTGATGCCCATGGGAATTGTGATTGAGGAAAGTTATACATGTATCTGAATAGTAAAAATAAAAAAGGCTCAGTTCTCACTCGCAAAGAAATGCCACCAACTTCTTCCCAGCTGCACAAAGTATACATTTAGAGGTAGAAGAATATGTTCTAGAGAATAGGGATTGGAATTTTCAGGGGAATGAAACACAGCTGTGAGGGGCGAGCTTAAACCCACCGCATCTGTCAGCGGGGGCCCGGAGGCTGCCCGAGCTGCTGGAGCTGGTGGCACCGCAAGCAAAGCCGGGGGTAACGGCACCGTTTGGGAGCTCCGTGTTCAGTCTCGCCTACCTGAGTGAGTTCTGCTCTGGCGTTTAGGCCTGCCTTCAGGGCTGATGCCCGACTTCTGCTTCCCAGCTTCCCGCTGGCTGCCCGGGTGAGGAAGGAGCCGCTCAGCCACCTCTGGCGGAGCAGAGGAGCTGTGTTCGGCTGGGACTGCCTTACAGGAAGAATCTGCTTGGCTTTTGCCTTTTTTTCCCTTTTAATTTTTTTCCCCTGGTGTTAAAATACCTGGATCACCCCTTAGGACCCTCTGTCCCTTCGTGCATGGGAGCTTCTGCAGATTGTCCCAGTACGGCGGCGTTGCGTTGTTTATTTTGTTTCCCCTTGGTATACATTTTTTAGATTTTTATTTTTTTCCCCTGGTATTGCCAAAACATGCTATAGCAGGCTGTGCTCTCTTGCAGCCCGCTCCGTGTCGAAATGCAAACCCATTGCAACACAGCCCGTCTGGCACATGTTGTCAGAGCTTTTAAAAAGTTGCCTTGATTTTCTGTTGGCGTTGAGAGTTTTATTAAATAAGAGTATTTATTTTTCCAACTTCCCCATGGGCAAAAGCAGGTAGAAAACAGATACCTATGTCTAATTATAACCTTATATTTCACATTAATCTCTCTTAATTTTCTTTCATCCCACCTCCAGCGTGCATTCTCTCGTTCATAATTGCCACTGGATAATTTGAAGTCATTTGCTTACTCAGGGCTTTATGCCATACACTCAGGGATTGTGGCAGATGAATCCTGTGCAAAAAATAAAATGAGCAGCTCACTCCCGCTGTACAGGTAGTGCTCTCCCTCCCTGGCCTGAAGTTTACTGAGCAAATTGTTGCTATTAATTTTTAAATGAATGTACTTGTTGCTCAGGGAAAAGCCGTGTTCAGAGGAATTTCGCAACAGACTCAAGACTGACTTTCTCTCTTCAGGAGAGATGTTCCATGCTATGACTTGGTTGCCAAAATACCTGGTGCGTGGTTATTCCTTGGCTGCCGTTGTGGGAATTTCATCGTTCCCAAGGCATGGACTTGTTGGAGGAGAAAGGATTGAGGATTGCTCAGCTGGCTCCGTCTTGGTCCATGGGGGACTGCAGGCTTGCGGCACTGTTGACCCCCATAGGGATGCTGTAGCTGATCTTAGCGACAAGCACGAGGATGTTGGTTTTTAATTTTTCCTCCCTCTCTAATCAGTGGTGTTTTGCTCTCTGCTTTGTTTTGCACTACTTAAATAATGTCAGGATTTTGGGCTCATTTGCTGTGTTTGGAAACATTACTGCCTCTTGATGCACAGTAAAAAAATCCTCCCAAACCAGAAACTCCAGGAGCATTCAGATTGAACAAAACAAAAAACCCCAACACGTTTTCAAGGCTCCCTGGTATGTAAGTGTGCTCCGACTCCTATTACACGAATGTATGGCTTGATGGTGGTGCAATTATTAGTGGCAGTTATCCTAAATGGGGATATAATTCCTCCTCCAGCTCACTGTCCTATTTCCAGCTCCCTTGAAGCTCTGTCTCTCTTTTCAGAGAGTTAAGGCACAGAAATCCTTTAGTTCATTAGATATGGACAAACAGAAAGGGAAATGCACTTTCAGTTCTTAAACTGGCCATGTCTTGGGAAAGGCCTGCCCCAGTTTCCAAACAGACTGAAGTCCTTGTGTGGTTTTCTTTCCTTTGGCCCCACAGCCCACTGAGTTGGGCAGAGAATTGCTCTTACTGTCAAAGAAATGTGTGTAAACAAAAGCAAGTCCCAGCCCTAGCGAGGCCTCTCGTGCCTCGGGAGGGAATATTCCCACTGCCTTCTCCCCTGCGGTTCGGCCGCCGGCGGCTCAACCTCAGTTTCCCTTCCTCTGCGTTGGGGAACAACACGCACAGGCTTCTGCTGATCCCTGAGCCCTTAAGCCCCGGTTACGAAACGCGCTTCAGTGACCCACTTTTCTTTGGTTTTGGTGAGAATTCAGACCCTCACTCCCGCAGTGGGAGCGGTCCCCCGCAGCCCGACTGGGATGCTGCGTCGTCTGTTGCCTGCGAGGCAAATGCCATCCCGCCGGGTTAACCTGTCGGGCACGCGTTGATCTCTTACTTTGCATTCACTTGCTTTGGTCAAGAAGCGCGCAAAACCTTGGCCTACACTGGTTCGTGTTTTCTGCTATTCACACTTCTTTCAATCCATTTTATGCAGCCCTATTTTTTGGTCAAAGTCTTTCATACCCCAAGTCATTTATCTCATAAAACAGCTACTTAGCTGCAACTTCAGTGTTGGGAATTTACAGTGCGAGAGAGCTGGGGAGGGGGTGGCTGGAAATCAAACATTATCAAGCAGAAGCACATGCCACTTCTTGTGTATCTTATTCTGCGATTCTTTGAAGTTTAATCTTTTCCAAAGAAAAGCCTTTCAGCTGCTTTGTGGCAACGGCTCGGGCTTGTAACTTTTGACTGCACAGTGCTCCTAGTTCATAAACTGATCTCATCCTTTTCTGACAATTAATACTAAAGCGAATTTAAATTGGATCTCCTACTGCCACCGCATCAGCTCTCTGGAACGCTTGCCTACCTTGGTCTCCCACACTAATTCTCTCTGTACCTTTTCAAAATGCTGCTAAAAACCCTGACCTCCTTTAGGGCTCCCCCAGCCAGCAAGCTATCCACCAGGCTGCTTTCACGTGTGGGTTGGGTTGCGCATCTGCTTCGCAGGGCTCTAGAGGACTATGGAAGGGAGAGGGTGGCTGAGCGCTGGGCCCCGCGCCTTGAGATCAGGATTTCAGCTTAGCCCTGCCATAAGCCTTTGAAAGCCACCCTTCACCCTACGCTTCGGCCGCGGTAGCGCGCGGCACGGGGCAGCGCAGCTCACGTGTGCCCTGGGTGAAGCTCGGCGTGGCCTTGCCCTTCCTTCTGCCTGGCGCTCCGCAGAGCGGTGGCCCTCTCCTCCCCACCCCACGCCCCTGTGCGGGCTGTGCACGTCCACACACCAGCGTACAGAGATGCTCTTGCAGCTGCCGTGAGGGCTAAATAAGGAAGAAAACTCCTTGGCATCCTTCTCTTTTCATCCAAGGAAGGTGCATTCACAGGCTGGCTCTCGGGGCTCCTGTTTATCTGAAAAGCCCTATCTTGATTACTAGGTTAAAAGTGGAAACATTTTAATACCGTAATAAGATTTTCTTTTTGTCTAAACGTGGGCTGCTAAACAGTGAGTATAATATCACGTTGTCTTGTGGTTTGTTCTCTGCGGTTAAAGGAATAACCACATGAACGTCGTGTTCCCCACTTAGCTCCTGCTGTACAGTAATTCTCCTAGCACTGGATTGTAAGAGAGTTGTGTTTACACCAAGGCCTCTGAAATAGCGCCGGTACAGGAGCTCAGAGTCGTAACCAGGAGCTTATTGTGTATGACAAGGTTTCCCATAACAACTTATACGCTTGAGAGCATTCCGCATCCTCTTTTCAGAGGCTCAGCACTCACAGCTGGGGCCAAATTTTCAAAAGGGGAAACATTTTGATGTAGAGCCTCAAATAAGGGACCGCAATGGAAATACGGTCATTACCTATCACTTTGGAAAGCCTGTGAGCTTATTTTTGTTGCCTTAACAGTACCTTTGCTTAAACACCTGGATCCATAAAGACATCTTGCCCTTTGTGAACTGACTGTAAATGTTTCCTGAGGACATTACTAAACTCACACGTGTCAGTGGCATAATTGTTTCCATGGAAACGAGCACACTTTTAAAGGAAAATAATAAAAAAACCCCAACAGAGGACATGAGAAGATAAAAAAGGCCATAGTGGGTTAGAGCAAAGGTCTATCGGGACGCGTGTCCTGTATCCAGCAGCGGTGAAGGGAAGGTGCTTGGGGAGGTGCGTCAGAACGATGCAAGCATACGGCAGTGCTGCTCCAGAAATTCTTTCGGCTTCAGCAGTTTTGGACTCGGAGGTTTCTGAGCCAAAGGTTGCCTTACAAGCAAGGTGAACACTCTTTTGCTACGGTGAAAAGCCTCGTGCCGCACAACGACGTGTCTTTGCAACCAGGCTCTTGCAACGATATCGTCCTGCAGAGAGCACAGGGGCAATTTGGCCATCTTCAGTTGTTAATTCAGTCCTTCCTCAAGCAAAATGCCTGCTGGCTTTGCTTCCTTAAACGTTCCGAGATTAACTGTCTAGAATTCATCACGGAGATGCTTTAGGGAAAGAACTGGGGTCATAGGGTGTCGCTTAGAATGACAGTTGGAAGAGAGCAATCCTCTGTATATTATTGCACTCTTTTATCCTAAGAGCTAATCATTTGTTCATCTCTTTTTTTAATATCCCATGTCTAACCTAACCCTGCTCCCTTCACCTGCCCTTTGTCCCTGCCCCTGTCCGTCTCCATCGGGACGCTCCTTCTGGAGCAGGTGGTTTTTAACCACCAATGTGCTTCCTGCCTCTTTTAAGGAGGATTGCACGCCTGCACCTAAGTTTGAAGCCAGACTTTAAAGAAGTGTTGCTTCCAGTTGCGTGAGCGTGTAAAACTCTTTCTCTAGATGCGCTTCTCGGTGCTGAACCTTGGAGTGGTGTCTCTGCGTGTGCCGAGTTGCATCAGTGGAAAGCCTCTGCTGTAGTCAGGGAGCAAGCAAGAGATGAGCCCGTGTCCTCCTAGGCAAGCTGCTTGACCCCAGCTGACATGTGTAATCCTAATATCCCCCAGGTCTGATGAGTTGGTCATGGCTTGACCGTGCTCTGCTGAAGATATTCGGGTGTCCAGAGCAGGTACTGTGTGTTTGCCTATGTGGGCTAGTGAAATATTATGCTGGGAAAAGTCCCTGATTTATTAAGCTTTAAACAAAAAGTCCACCTTGGGTGTTAATTGGAATCTAAATTCAGGTGTTCACCTCTCTGATTGAAAATACATGCTGAGTAATTACAGGAAAGAGGCCAATTTCAGGCACAGCAGTAATTACTGAATTAGTAGAAAAGTTCAAGAGGAGCTTCAGATTTCATATCATTGCTAAGGTTTCTGAGGAACAGTTAATCCTGAATTGGGCTCCTCACACCTGTATCCGTTTTAGGAAACTCCGCTTAAATTTCAAAGAAATCTCTGCATGAACCATTCCAGAACCAGATGTCAATATTTCTTAAAACGCCGCTTTGTTTTCAAGTGCAGAACATTGACCAGCAGCCTGAAATGTCGGCGATGATGAAATGGGGCAGAAAAGCATCTTTCATTAGGCAGCATTTCTCTTCCTTTTTCTTGAGCTGGGTGCTCTCTCGCTTGACTTGTTTAAGCGGAATCCTGCAGTATAACCTCCTGCCCGTGGTGGTCTGCCTTGTGCCTACTGCTTTTCGAATCTTCCTCTCCCAAAGAAAGTTTCCACGTTATTTACCTGACCGCATCAGTTGCTGCTAAAACAATGTAAAGAAATGCATGTATTCGCCCTCAGCGCCACTGTCACGGTTAAGTCACCAGAACACATCTTGAACACCGCCACTTCGATGTCAGGTTTCAGGCCGTTAACATTTATGATAATATTTTGCTGCAGACTGAAAGCTGTGTCTGTTTTACAAGTTAAAGCCTCTTCTCGTCCCGAGAAGAACTGTTTGGCTGTCACCAGGTATCGTGACATAGCGACAAAGATGAGAGGTGCCACCAGTATTCCAGGTACACTGGCGAGAGCTTTGGAGTGGGTATCTGGGATGACGCCTGGCTGTTGTTGAAGTATGGTGAGGGAACCTTTGGGGGTTTATTGACGGTTCTGGTATAGCTGCCTGGTAAAGGCATAGATCCAGATGCAGTATGTGGCCAGATGTGCCATCCTGGACATGCAGGACCCGTACCATGAGCACTTGATAACAGGGCTGTGCCCTCACAAGCAGAATCTGATGCAAATCCTGAAGTATAGAAGCTTCCTATTTAATTCTCAATAGGTACTAGGCCGTTACCAAATAAATCTTTCCATAATAAATTTTTTTTTTGACAAATTCCTTTTGAGAGAAATCCATATACAGCCAAATGATTCAGATCCTTGAAACAAAGTGGCCAAATATTGATATCCATTACCTGGAGAGAGTTACTCCCAGGTTCAAAGAACTTCTCTGTTTATAGCAAAGACAGATTATGACTGCTTCAGAGAGTATCTGAGGCCACCTTGATAAGGCAAATCCCACTCGTAACTGGGAGCACTTCTGAACTGTTTCACCCGATTTATCGTATGTCTAGGTGGCACACTGTGCTCTTGGAAGGAAAATGATCTGATTCACAAATCCTCTGATTTTGTGTCTCGTGACAAACCTGTGGTTGGCTGATTCTCCTTTCCTGCCCTTTGCTGTGTCCTGCATGTTTGACCAAGACAGGACATCAGCATCTGCTACATATTCTGAGAGCGGGATGCACACGCTGCCACGTGTCGAAGAGCCACAGAGATGCAAAATTCGCCAGGATTCTATTTAATTATAACAATACTATATCATGTAAAAACTTATGGCACCCTTTTCTGTGTGCATTGTGTCTCTGAGTGTGTGGCAATCAGGCAAAGCCACCGTGGCTCGTCAGAAAGTAATCCCAAATTGCGAAAGCATTCTCGCTCATTAATATTTCCAGAAATTTGAAATGAACAGTGGAACAATTCATACTTGTTGGTTTTTTTAATTGTATCCAATAGATAAATCCAAGTCCTGCAGGATATTTATTTTGCGCATACCTGGCACACATTAATCAATAATAAAGAGAAAGTTGTACAGTGATTAAAGGCTCTGCTCAGAATGAATGATCCAAACAAATGTTGAATTGTTTTGAATGGATTTATTCAAGCTTCAGGTGCAGCTATCCAACTTCTTTGTACAGCCAGCGTTTGCAACGGTGGTGATAGGAGGCGATGGCTTTGTGAGGTTTATTTAGCAATTAAAACGTACAGTATTTTTTTTTAACTGTCATTACATTCTCCTTATCCTATATATTGTATTAGGCATGGAAATGAAATAATGGAATGGAACTGAGGAGAGAGAAGAATGGTGAGGTGACAAGATAGCACTTGTGTACAGCACCCATGGACGTCTCCTTGAGAAGCCCAGAAAGAAAAAGAGGATCTGGTGGTACCTGTGCAGAACGGGGGACATTGGTGGCAATTAAATGTTCCCATTTTCTAGGAGCAGGAATACCCTTGATCGTCACTGTCTGGGTGTGTTGGGACACCTGGCGATGCTCTTGGAATTGTTGTAGGCAGTATTTGTGCCCCACAGGGCCTGCTGCAGAGGCTGCTGCCGTACCCGGGTGCCCATCAGGGATGGCTGGACTTACAGATCCATGAGTGACTGCCGGAGGGAGGTGGCAGTAACGTCTGCGGAAGGCAGCGTCCCCAGGTCAGGCTCTGAAATGGGTTCTTTTCCTGCGCTCTCCAGGACTGGTCTGGTTTGCCCTGGCGAGGTCCTCAGATGTTTGTGGTATCTGGTCTCTGTGCGAGCCCCGCTTGGCTCTGACGTGAGTCTTGCTGTGATGGTTTTGTCCAACTGCACTGGCTCTCCCCGTGATCCCAGACTTACAGATAGTTCATGTTTTTCTGGTTCTGTGGTTTTTTAACAAAAAAAAAAAGCCACAGGGAATGGAAAATTATCCATAGGATAATTAAGGACAATAACTCTATACTTGTTTGTTTTATCCCATCTTAAACCTTTCTGACATGCACTGATGTCTGTAATGTAAGTGCCCTAAAGGTGTGTGGGCCATCATGTTCCTTGGTGGTGTTTGCTTTAGGAACTCGACTGCCTGAAAGTTTTGATATCTAAGAGGAGCTCCATGTTCTGGCATGACGCGGCTTGCCGGCTTCAGGGAGAGAAACAAGCCCAGCGATGCAGGCACTCGTCCCCTTTTAAGCTGCTGGAGGTAAAAGCATAGAAGTTCAGGCACTTAGATGTCCGGAGTGAATGTAAAGAGATAAGCGACTGTATTTGTAATACCTCTGTGCGCTGGCTGATTCGTTCCGCCAATTAATAAACCCCTGCCCTGCGCATAAAGCAAAGCCTGTTTGGAAAGGTTAATGCCAGGCTCCCAGGCAGCTCAAAGTTACCTTTCTGCACCCTGCGGGAGCTCCCTGGGAATCCTGTCAGAAAGTCTGCGTACCGAAGCAGAGCAAAATAAGGCGGTAATAACGCTTGGTATCTTGTAGAGAGCCACCGGAGGATCTCCAAGCACCTTGGACAAATGGGTAAAGCCAGCTCAGCGCTCTCCTGTGCCCGGTAGAGCAGGGCGATGTTCTTTAGCAAGAAGAAGGATTTTTTTTTTTCCTTTTGTTATTTTCTTTTCCCTGTTTTAAAAAGACTACTTTGCTCCTTGAAAAAAAAAAACAAACCAAAACCAAACGCATCTTTGAATGTACTCACATTCTGCATGGTCTCAAAGTGAAAAATTCTCAGGAGGCCACAGCAGGGAAAATGGCAATGAAAGCGTCTAAAGCAGGAGCCTGTCCTCAGCCCCGCAGGAACTGAAGGCAAAAGTGCTATTGGCTGAGCAGGATCTAGACCAGACTCCTTGTTTAGCCGAGGCTAAAGAAGTTTCCCAGGATCAAGTCCCACCCCAGTTGGTGGTGACTGGGATTTTTCCATGTATTTCAACAGAGGCAATACTGCCACCCCTAGAGGTGTCACTCAGAACAGAACTAGCTCTTGGCGGAGGGGAAGATCCACGGAGGGGTTACTTCTGTTCTGTTTTTCATGGAACTTTCTCAATTTACTCCCTCCCGCCCCCTTTCTAAAGATGATTTTGTTTTGATTTTCCCTTCAATAGAACTCTAGTTTCAAAATCTTTCACAGCTCTAAGCAGAGATTCGTGTCTTGCAAACAACAAATACTCTTGTGAAAGTAATTAATTCTTTAGCTTGATCATGTCAGATCAGAAAGGTTAAAAGAACACCAAGTAGTCAAGGAAACTCACTCCCACATCTCTACCCTTATGATATTTGTTTTCAGAAGGCTTGAAATGGAATGAACCCTGTTCTTCCATAACACATAATAACTTTAATTTGTTTAACAGTTGGATAAAAAGCAAATTAATCACACAAGTACCTTCAAAGGGAGAATGTGGACACAGTAAATATTCAGCTGTGAAACAGCCATCTGCCGTCACATGTGGCTCAAGCAGCTCCTACCCCTGAGCCAGAGATGTAGCTGCATATTTGAGCATCTTTAATCCTTTTCGGTGCAAAGTATAAAGGGCTTGTGTGTGTCATTGTGTTTTAGATGAGTTACTGTCAGTAAAGTGTGGCCGTGGGAGCTGTTTGGCTAGGAAGCATGAATCTGTGTTATATATGAAAAAAGGGTCTGTCTTGGTAGTTGGCGAGGTCCAATTTCTGGAAGTAGTAGTCAGAAAACAATGAAATTTCCTCAGATTCAGGAGTAGTAAAGGTAATTAACCAATGGCAATAGCTTAGCAAGGAGCAAGGACACCTCCACCATGTGCCTTGTCCAGCTTGAAATCCACTTAAAATCAAGGAAAGCACTGTAATGGGTAGGAGCTGTTGAATTTGTGACTTTTTCTAGAAGATTTTGCACCTGGAGTGCTGTGTCCAGTTCTGGGCTCCCTGGTTCAAGAAGGATGAGGAGCTACTGGAAAGAGTCCAGAGGAGGGCAACAACGATGATGGGGGGACTGGAGCATCTCCCCTAGGGGGAAAGGCTGGGGGAGCTGGGCTTGTTCAGCCTGGAGAAGAGAAGGCTGAGAGGGGACCTCATCAACACCTACAAATATCTCAAGGGTGGGGGTCACGAGGACGGAGCCAGACTCTTCCCAGTGGTGCCCAGCGCCAGGACAAGGGGCCATGGGCACAACCTGAAGCAGAAGAGGTT
>JAKFQP010000219.1:299998-310293 GCA_023375905.1 Nycticorax nycticorax | reverse complement strand
GGAGTCTGGCTAGGTGAGCAGATGTTTGCCAGGGACCTTTTTTCTGATGTATCAGTCAAGAAATAAAAAAGTGAAAAAGAAGTCGCGATCCCACATGAGTGATAGAAAATGTACTTGAGCATGGTTTGAGTTTCTTCCCACTCCAGTTACTTGAATCCTTCGTTTTGCTTTGTTTTCATGTGTTTGGATTTAACGTTTTAGGGTTTAAAAAATTATACTCAGAAGCTTTATCGAGGTTTCCTAATACTTTAGGATTTCAGGTTTCATGCAGACACTTGCACTGTTTGGATTCAGAGGAATTTAAATTACAGGAGCCGATGGTTAATTTTACCTGTGCTGTTTATGCTGCGCGGGACACTGTGTGTGTGCACGTGTGTGTTTGGGAGCGATCTCCTAACTTCTTCTGAAAAGAACAGTGAACGTTTCACTACACAAATGTTTTGCATTAAGCCTGGGTGTTCAGCCGAGGTGTTGGGCTGTAGCTGTAGGACGCGCATCCAGCTACGCCGGGCTGGGCTGGAACCTGAAGGAAGCGTGTTAGAGCTCACAACGTCATCTTCTGTCTTCGAAACTCCTGAGACTGCACTCGGTTTCCCTCTCATAAAGACTCAAGTCATCTCCCAAAAAGCATTAGCCTGGAGCCCAGACGCAGAGATGCGTGGCTTGCTGTGGGAGAGCCGGTGGAGGACGCCCCGGAGATGGGCTGAAGCTGCGTAAGCTCTCCCTTCCCGTTCTGCTAAGGTGTTTTCTTCCCTGCAGCGAGCTTGGGTCGTGCCCGGCAGAGGCAGTGGGTGTAGGTGTATCAGAGTTCCTCTGCGATTCACCTACGGCCAGAAGGATCTCCGTTAGCTTCTGCTTCAGCTCCTGAGTCCCGCAGTTCGTATGTGGCAGCGTAGCCTGGGGCTGTCGTCCTGTGTACTAACCCGGAGCGCCAAAATTCACCTCCTATGGAAGGTTGGCCCATGACGTAGAATGGCAGCCAGAGGGGGATTCTGCAGTCTGCTTCCTTTACGGGAGCTACCTCTTTAGGATTGTCGTGACTGTCTTGGTGACTTCCAAAAAGTAAATGACTCTCCCTCTGAATTTGCTCTTCGTTTTTCCTCTCCCTTCGTTTCCAGTCTCTGACAGTCAAGCCTCAACAAAAAAATATCTGAGCGCAGGTGTGGCCAAGGGGGTTTGGAATACGCAAACAAGACCACCCAGCCCCGGGCGCTGACGCTGCCCAAACCGTTCTAGGGACCTGCTCTTGTGAGTGAGGGCTCTGGGGCAAACGGACTGGGGTAGCCACGACGGTGTCAAGCTCCTGTAATGGAGCCACGCCGCCTGTTAAGGTAGCGTTAGGTAGATGGGATGGGCCTTTTACAATCTCCTTAGCAAGGAAGAAGCCGATGCCTAAGGCACTGAGCGCTGCCTCGCGAGGCGGGGAGCGCCCTAAATCACTGCTTTCGCTGCGTGTTCGGGGCGCCAACTCCTGCGCAGCTCCGAGGCTTGCAGGGCCCGGCCCCCACCAGAGCTGCTGGATGGGCTCAGCACAGGAGGCGTTGCAAGTGTGCACCTGACCGGCGACAGCAAGTGAAAAGATAAGTGTCCGAATAAATCAGTCGACAGGTTTTATGAAAGACTTGGGAGGAGAGAGAGGACGGCAGAAAGTGGCTGTTTGTGATGCTAATAAAAAATGAAGGATGTTCTGGAAGCGTGTGAGGACAGGCGAGTGTTAGCAGGTGGTGTAAATGTCCAGGCGTAGGGCAGAGTTTGAGCCACGCGGGGTAAACTGCTTTCTCACGGGTCAAACTGCGCTGAAGGTGCCCGTTCAGCCGCGTAGTCTGCGAAGGGAATTGTAATTTAGGGCTGGATGACGTAGCTGAGGCTCTGGAGTCTCTCTTGACTTCAGTATAGGTCCTTTTCCCAGGTCTACCCTGGGGTCCCTAAACTACTCGTACTACATAGGGCACTTAGCGTTCCCTCTTCAGACAGTTAATTTTGGGGGCAAAATCCTGGTCTTTCACCGCCTTTCCCAGCACCTACATAAATGTAGGTTTTCCCAGCGACTGTTTCTGTTGTATTTCGGACCATCAGGAGCAGTTTCCAAGGAGACTACCTCCTTGTGGGCTGGAGCTTCAGCAGGCGCATGTGAGCTCATTTCCAGCGAGGTCTGCGGGGCGAGTTGTTCCAGTTTAAGGTATTAACTTCGCTAATCAGACTGCTAACGTGCTGTATCACAAACGAAAAAACCGTGGTTTAATCTCCTTCGACTGTTCTTGAGGGCAACACCGATCAGTCTGTGGTTTCGGAATAAATAAGCTCGTCCTTGCTACAAAACTTAAAGCCTGTTTGCAGAGCCCGCATCGTGTTCCACCACAGGCTTCAGATTTTGTTAGGAAAACAGCAAGTTCTGGAAAACAATATGTTGGCGTGCGATTTCCGTAAGTCTTGCTTTTCAGAGCGTTAGGCGAGCAGCCTGCAGCTCTTCTGGTTGCTCTGTGCAACATCAGGAACATCAGGATTCTGATGAAACTTTGCGGCTCTTTTGCCTCCTTCGGCGCTTCTCTCCCCTGGTAGGATGCGGGTGGTAGTCGTGCAGTGAAGTGCACTCGTTTTTCCGCTGAGAGCCCCGCGTTAGCATTCGCTACAGCTCATCGCTGTCTCCCCCTCGGCAGGTCCCACCCTGGAACGGACCGGCTTCCTTTCGGGGTGTGTGTTCCTGGGGGTGGTGCAGGCAGTTTTGACTTTAATTACCAGTGCACCGGGCTAGGCTTGCCTGCGTATACCATCAGAAATAGAAGAAACGCTGTAGGCAGTTTATGTCACATTAATTTATAGCTTGGATAGGATTTGGATAACCATATGAATTACTTTACCAGTGGACTTGACCTTCACATGTGGTGGTAAATTGTGTGAAAGAGAGAACAGCAACAAAGTGTTTAAGGAGGGGTGGAATTTGAATCTGAATGGTCTTGATTTTGTAATAAATCAGCCACAGAATAAACATGTCTCTTCTCTCATCCCCCCCACATATGGGACGATGATTAGAACCAGGGCATCAAAAAGGTCGCAGGAGTAAACAAATCTGTGACACTTTTTTTTTTTTTATTACTTTTGAGCATGTTTAGGGCGCTAACTTTCTAATCTCTTTTAATGCCGTAAATCAAGAATATGTTTTAATGGTAAAAATACGGGCACGTTCCAGCTTTACCCTTCATAAATACATTTTGGGCTATTTATTAAATAGCTGTGGCTGTTAATGAAAGGTATAGGACTGCGTATGCCTCTTCGGGCGCTGTATTCCTAAGGCTATCGTAAGTGTATTTCTATCCTGGGAGCTCTTCCGGACTGCACCTTCTCGTCTGGCAGTTGCACCCAGCAATATGGTAGCGTTACAAATTATTATTATTAATGCAAGGAGCCAGCAGCTCTACCCCTTCTGTACCCCTCAGTCTCCTCTTGCAGCTTCTTGACTCGGGAGAACTTTGGCGCAGCACGTGCGGCTTCGTTGGCTTGGGATTGGAAAGTGGCTTTGCAGCTAACTCAGACGTGTCACGGCCATCGTTTCCATACGCAGCTTATTGTGGCGTCAGGTTTGCCAAGAAAGCTATAAAAGGAAAGCTGATTAAAAATAAAAAGAGAGAGAGAGCAAGAAAAAGTGAAAACCTAGCTCAAGAATGAAGTAATTAAGTTTGTTGTAGGTCAACAGATGAAATCCCACGAGGTCTGAATTTAGGCTGCACTGATACAAAGGCGTCCATGGTGCGGCGAGTCGCTCGTCTAAGTTTCTATTCAGACTAAATGCATGAGAGCAGATCTAAGAACGTTCAGAATACGTCGCTGGATGGGATAAGTGAGCTAAGAGACAGTGTGAATCATCCTCTAATTACTATTTTAAATGTAGACTAGCATCTCAGAAGGATGACTGTTTCTCATTAACAGTCTGACCATGCAGCGCTACAGATAAACTTCCTGATTGTTGTTCAAACCAGCGCCAAAATCATAAAGGTTGGACTGGATCCTCTGAAATTTTTGAAGCAAATTTGGCTTTAACTCATGTGTAATTAAAATCTTTCAAGCTTCTAACCCACTCTGCACGCTGATTCAGTTGGTTTTGGTAGGGAGCTGTATGCCTATCTGGATTCTTGCATATTAGCGTGGCTTCCCCCCACCCCCATGCTATTAACTAACTGTTGAGCATCACTGGAAATACATATTATGGTGTGACAATTTCCTACTGTATTTGGGTAAATGTTGTAGAAAACATAATGCTGTAACTCTGTTTAGTCAGGCTCTGTGCAGATGTAAGGTTAGTCATGGATCAGACTTCGTTTTCATCTCTCCTTCTGCTTCATTGCCCACATATGGGGTTTTGAGCATGAATTATTAATAATTGAATCATTTTAAATGCTGGAGATGCACCAATTGTTGTCAGATTTTAAATTTGTTCCTTTTAATTACATAGTTACCGTTTAATGCACAACATGGATCTAAGGAGTTCTGGTTGTTAAAGAACATTTTTTCACCTCTCCTGTTTGGTACCAGGCAGATTAAGGACTGGAAAAAGCTCTTCAACAAATCCACTGAATTTTCTTGTCAGTGCTAAATTAACGCGATACGAATGTAAGAAATGGCCATGAATAGACACTTTAAAGGAGGTATGCTTTTTAATCGGTGCATTCCTGTGCTGTTAATAATACCGGGGGGCTAAAGCTTCCAATTGTTTTACCTGGTAACTGTAGATAGTCTAGGAAAGATAATAGAGCATAAGCCCAAAGTGGGGATTAATTACTTCATATGGATGAAAATCTGAAGTCACCCTGGAGATGCTACTGCATCTGTTGCCGCTTTGCTTTCGGCGGCTGGTGCTGATAGTAATGTTCCATCAAGGGCCCTGGAAAAATTTACATGCTAAATACTTGGAGCTTGGCTTCTTGGCTTAATAAAATGGATTTTGGAATATGCTAATCGTGCTTATTTTGATCTTCTTGTACCTGGCCATTGATTGGGCCCGTTTGCCACCTAGATCTTGGATCAAGGAGGTTCAGTTTGGAGACTGTTCCTCAGAGGTTTTCCACTAGAACTTCAGACCAGGTTGGTCAAGGATTTAGGATTATCTGTAAGAAAAGGTAGTTACAAAGTGAAGTTCAAATTTCAGCAGAAACAAGTACCTGTATGTTTGTCATGGTTTTTTTGTTGTTGTCCTGTCCACCCCCACCCCACCCACCCCCCCAAATCTGGAAATATAAAGAAGGTTTCTTCTGCTGTTTTTCCTCAACATTTGGACATTTGTTTTTCTAATCAGCCTGTGGTTACTTCCATGGAACAGCCTGAAGAGAGATTAAGATGAGCGGGCTTTGTAAGGCTTTCTTAACCCCAAAATCTAAGTCTGTAATGAGCCATGCTGTAAGTAGCTAGGGAGTTGTCTTGTTTCCTAGATTCACCCACAGTGGGAAGGGTCGTCCCTGTCCCTCTCTGTGCCCCTCAAGGGGTTTCTGTTTGAGGCTGCAAATAAATAGAGGAAACGCAGAACCTGGGAAATGCACTAAGTTTAATTTGTAAGGGACAGCTTTCTGTTGAGAAGTAGCCATGTGAAAAAACGGTGGACTTGGTTTGGCTTCACCCAAGGGTAAATATGGGTGGGGAATTAAAGTTTAGGAATTGCATTTTGTCGTCATAGCCTTTTAAAGTCAGATCCATTTAATTTTCTTGAAGAGGAACCTGCTGATCTATCCATAGCCATAGGGAGGTGTTTCTGCTCAGGTAACAGAAGTGTTGCAGAAATTCCTGTGCTATGGCAGAGAGAAAATGGGGCATTCCCTGTGAGGCAGTGAATGCATGCTTGACGCTAGATGTGCGAATGCAGTCTTTACAGCCAGGAATTGTGTTAGACCCACTACTATTTCCCAAATGGGCGAACCTTCCTAGAAGACCAATAGACTGTGCTTTCTTACTTAGTGTCTCCGATGGCTCTTAGAAGCCTGTCTGAGGAAGGAGATGGAGTCTGGACAGGATGTTCACCAATCAAGGCAGAAATAAAGAAGTAAATCCCAAACTCAGTATCCCACTCCTCTAAAACTCTTCTAGCCAGCAAACCATTAATAAAACCATTAATAACTGCTAGTAGAACTTCACGGCACTTGATACAACCGGCTAGTTTTGAAGCATCAATGTGAAATCTTTTTTCTTTGAGTTCAGATGGAAGTGCTGCCCAGGGAAATGGCCTCTTACGCCTCTGCCATCATCACATAACTTGGGGGCTGGAAGACCAGGCATGGCGGTAGGGAGGTGAAATGACCGGACCGGCTTATCTGTGATTAGACTTGGTACTCTTCTATCCCAGAAGGCTACAACGCTACAGATATTTTAAAAAGAGTTGGAATCAAAATATCTTAGTCCTCTCTGGTAGAGAGAGTGTGATACCAGGGGACACCACTGACTGACTGCTGTTAACAGGGAATTCTCCGTTTCTAAAGAAAGGAGGCAGACCACTGGATTTGTCTTGGACTTGTGACTAGAGAGAGATCAAAACAGAATCTAGTTTGGAAGAAAAATTCTTGCTAAGGTGGGAAATCTGTGTGCTTACACAGGAGCATTTAAAGCAGCACCCTTTGGTGTGAAAGCCCTGCTCCGGTGCCCTGTGGCAGGCTCTGCAGAATCGCATTGGGCTTTGCTCTCAAAACCAAGCTGATGATACCTCGTAGAAATTTTTATCTCTTCCTCCTCCTTTTTTTCCTCTTTTTTTTTTTTTCTAATGATTTGTTGAAACTGGAGGAGTCATTTTAGCTTTACATAGTATGAATTCCCAGTCTGTTCTACTGGGACTTCTCATGGGTACAAGACAATAATTAAACTATTTCAATACTGCAAATGATCTCGCTTTTCTTTCACCTTGCCCCAGTACAATATTAACTACCCATCATTTACAGAGCTAAAATAAGAAGCTTCTGAATGCCGAAGTTGTCAGAGAGTGTATTATGAAATCTGAGTTTCTTTTACATTTTCTTCTAGATTTGGTTCTCAAAAGTTGTACGTAATCATCTATCATTTTAATTTTATAATGCCCTTTAAATATCAAAGTAATAATATCTAAATTCATGCTAGTGTAAGGTAAGAATCTGGTCCTATAATTTCAGCTGTAAGCCAGCACCGCTGAAGGTAATCAGGCTCTCCAGGGTTGCAGGATGCGGTTGGGATCAGGCCCTCTGGAATTAGCTGCTCGCACACGCGAAGGCTGTTTGCACAGGCAAGGATTCGCAGGCCCGGCTGTATAATCCATTGAGCCTTCCTGGTATGACCTATCTGGAATTTTAGCAAGAAAACAATTTTTCACAACTTTCGATGCTTAACCGGTTTGAACTCACTTTGAAACCTGATAAACTTTGCAACCTGTTGCAGCTTTGCGATGTTATTGCTTCTCGCTGCTTCGTTCACCATATGGTCTGCTATTCACCAGCCCTGCCCTAATGAGAATTATTCGTGCAGGTAATTTTCTAATGATTGTCTTGGGATAAACAAATTTTTCATACTTGTTTTGCTAATGTATTCAAGTAGGTTCACAAGGGAAAAGATTAATCATCTAAAAAGCAAGCCGGTGTCTTTCATTATGCTAAAGGATCCAAAGATGATCAGAGCAAAGCCACTCGTTGCTATGACAGCAGATACCTTTTTCTCCCTTTGTGAGGTAAATGGCAGCTCCCAAGCTGATTGGCCAAAATGAGCTTATCCTGGTGACCAACCATAGGGAGTTAATTTCATCAGAAAGGGAAAATGGTGGGAAATCCTGCCGTGATCGTACAAAGGAATTTTCATTAGAAGCCAACAGAGTCAGGGGTTCTCTTTCATTATAATTAATATGTTCCATCTAATAAAATAATTTAGGAGAGGCAGACAATAGAATTAGCCTATCTATTATTTTGTATATCCACATAAGCTTTAATCTGTTTTCTACTAAGACCTACACTCAAAGTAAAGCAACCCTTATTTTCCCCGTAATACCTCTATTACCGAGGACTGTCATCATGTACCTGTTTATATAATTGGAGATAAGCTAATTGCCGGCAATACAAAAGGGCTGGCATTCTTACAGGTATTTGCTGGAAACATGCTCTATGGAAGTAATGGACGCAATAAACTTTAAATAGGAACGTTTCCCTTTGGTTTATGGTGGTAATTCCCATCGTATTTCTCACTTTCTCCATGAAGGAGATCTTTATCTGGGTCACGTTCAAGGACAGAAGGTCCATGTCAGCTCACAGGGGAGAGGAGGGGATTGTAACGAGGCGTTGGGGCTTACAGTTTGGTGAGAAGGAAAGGACCCGTGTAGCCTGCATGAGCTCCCACCCCCTGTGAGCCTTCAGCTGTTGCCATCTCATCCAGACGTTCAGGTAGGGCTTCCCTTGGAGAGGTTGGACCCTGCCACTTCTGTGCAGTTTGCAGCCTGTAACACATCACAGGGTGAAAAAGAGGTGGTAAGAGTTGTCTGAAGAGCTGTAAACGACGGACTGATGGCTGTGTCCGAGTGGCTGCAGAGCAGGATATAAGTTTGGCTGGTTTACCTGATGCAGAAGGTCTGCTTTCCTTTACATGATTGCTTTTAACTGACGTTGGTCAAGAGAGGGGTTAAGGAATTTGTTTTGTAAGGGCCAAAGAAAGCCCATCGTATCTCAGAGAAGACTTCCAATTTTATGTTTATGCTTGCTCTACTGCTTATTTTTAAGGGCATTTGGGGATTTTAATCATAAAAGCATTTATAGCTGTTACTTTATTCGATTCATATGTTCATGTTTTAGGAAAAATGATGTAAAATGATGAAGTAATTCAGCTCACTTGGGGATGCAGCAGGTTACAACCCCTTTCTTGGCTGTTACTAATGTTTATAAAGTATGTACCCCCACAGGAGATGGAAAATCTCTATCATATCAAACCAATGTAATGGGAAAACTGTGCCCTGGGACACTACTTTTTGGTATGAAGCATGATCTTGAAGTCACTGCAATCACTGGTTTTGGCTGGGTTTGTACAGTGCCTATACTGAAGGCTTCATAAATCTGTAGTATCCTCTGCAACTGTCATTTTATGTCCATGGGGTGAGAGAAGAAATCTAGAATCGAGTAATGTCATAAGATCGCTGTTCTTGGTGCTTGAAAATGCAAAGGTCGGGCAATAGAGCATTAGCTCCTATACATCTGCTTTATTTACCCTTCTTATACATAAAGGGGAAAATATTGGGCTGTATCTAACACAAGGCGAAAACTAAGACAGTGGAAAGTTTAATTACTTGCCTAAACCCACAGTGATTCAGTTGCACAGATGAGATTACACCTCAGGAGCTTCTGGCCCCTTGCCCAGGTGCTCTCAGTATCATGGAGCTCTTGGTTTACGTGTTATTCTACCAGGACGCTTCCAAGACTTGATTTTCTGTGCTGTGTATGTGTACACATGCAAAAACACTTACGGGCAAAACTTACATGTGTCTTTCTATTTAACCCTGCTAATTACATATGCAAATCCACAGCTGACAGACTGTTTGCCTTCATCACGTGCAGTTGTGGTAACTTGGCATGCAAATTGGCCAGGCAACTGTAACCCACCTTTTTGCATCTGCAGGCGCCTGGGAATCCTAGTCTTTGTTTTGCTTCTTGGGTTGGTGCCGTGGAGCTAGGTCACCCAGGTTGGTGCCGTGGAGCTAGGTCACCCAACTGGCAAGCAGGGATGTGGTAGCTGGAGTACGACCAGTGCTTCTGGCAGCTGAACGCTGTCCTGTCCTGTGCAAGTTTAGCTGTTAACAGGAGGACAAGCCCCAGGCTCAACAGGCGGTGTCTTCATCTGAGTTGTCGAATCTTAACTGCAAGTTCACGTGAGGCACATAAGCAACTGCTTGGGTGCCCTGACATGGCCACAATTAGGAGCTGAAAAATGGAATCATAGAAGGCGTGTGCAGCCTCTCGTAGATTAAGCCTTCATCCTTTGGGATGTAAGAGTGAGTCTGTCTGTAATCCCAGTACTGGTCTGTCTTGAATTGAGGGTGGGACTGTATGGCAATGTGAAGATATCAGAGATGTCTCTCTCAAGGAGTTATTGCAGCCACGTATTTATTTCCAAGGACCATTTTTAAAGCTAGTGTGAGGACATCTACTCAATGATATCCTAGAACATAAACATGGATTTCTATATGCCTGGGCTGTAGGTTTCTAGGGCTGGAATTTTGCAGGGAGCCTCCTAACATAAAGGCTTGGTGACTCAGGTCCCTTGCAAGAAGTTTGTGAATCCAGCCCTTGAGAGTGCAGTGCAGTTAACCTTGCGGAGAGCGC
>JAKFQP010000219.1:282062-298772 GCA_023375905.1 Nycticorax nycticorax | reverse complement strand
TAAAAAAAGTCATAGAGCGTCTCCTACACCTTTCACTTGGTATCTTCAGAAGCTTCAGGAAAAAGATGCACCTCAGAGCGGGGCATTTTTAAACTGCGCTTCTCCCAGGTGATATCGTCTTTTAATTCCATTTTCTTTGACAAAGGAAACGGGATGAATTTTTTCAAAAAGAACAAAAACAGACCAGAAAGTTTTTTTTTATTTAAATGAATTTTTCTGCTAGCCTGTTCTCTGATTTTCATCTGGAATTTAAAATGATATCTCCTTAAGAAGCAGATGAACACAATTATCTAGCAATGGCAATGATTTCAGAATGAGCTTTTTTTCTAAAGAGTTAAAGCCACGCTTTCTGAGGCGAGCAGCCACTTGTAATGTGTTCATCGATTGCAAATTTTACATTTGGAACTCTCCAGAAATGTGATCTTCCATGCAAATTTCAGGTGGAAAAGGTGTTCAGACCTACACCTGGAAAGGAGCTGGCTTTGAGCGTTTGCTCATAAAACACAGTGATGTGACGCAAAGGCTGCAGCAGAGCCGATCCAGTTCTGCTGTTCGGAATGGTCCCGTTAAACTGCCGTGTGATGGAAATGGTGGGACTTGGCCTAAGAATTCCAGCGCCAGTCTCAACGCCGCACTTCTCCAGTGCCTTTGAATCAGGCCAGAGCGTGAAGATAAAACACGCTATTGTGGAAACATTTACAGCCTGTGCTGTCGAAGCCTGAGTGGTGCCTCCCCTCCTAAAGATGGGGTTGAAGATGCATTTTCTGACACCAAACAGTTCCTATTTTTGACTCCAACGCCATTGCTGCCTTTCTGTTCGGCGCCCTCTGGCCCGTGTTGGGTCTCGCCGTGCTTTGGCAGCCGTGGCTGTCCCCAGGAACCCTCGGAGCTTTCTCGCCGCCCTTCTGGCGCGCTCCTAGCAGGTACAGCTTGTCTGGCAGCGCAGAGCCCGTTCCTATCCGTGTGTGGGCTGCTGCCGGTGATTTACAATCAAATGTTAATAAAATTGGTCTGTTCCCTGGGCTCTGTTTGTTTAAGCAGCTCCTCTGAGCCTTTTCATGAGTTGCTCCAAATAAGATCAAAGGGTTGAGGAAAATGTTTGTCAATCCGAGAAGTTACAGCGGTGGCGTTCTTGTAAACTCAGGATCCTAGAAATTCGTAGCTAGCAAAGTGCTCTGCACACATGATTAATGACTTAATGGCAGATGACAAGATAGAATACTTTTTGGTAAAGTTTCACTTCAAAAACAAAGAGGAGCCTGTTTCAAGTTTAGGGCGAGGGGAGGGGGAAGGAAAAGGCAGTGCCAGGCTAGATTTCCCCCGCAGATAGGGCTGGAGCTCCCGTCCCTGCCGCCGAGCGCAGCAGCTGGTGAGCAGCAGAGCTGGGAGAAAGGCCGGCCTTTAATCCAGCACAATGTTTTCTTGTGCCCGCTTTACTGTACGTCTCGGTGGCGAGGGGACAAAGGCTGTTGACTGATCCATGCAATTACCTCCCTCTTGCTTTCAGCTGTCTGCCCAGAGTGACAAGAGCGGATGAGGTTTAGTTAAAGTCTGGGAGAAATGCCCTTTTAATAAATAAATAAATAAATGCCCCTCTCTGTTATCAAGCTGCCTCTGAGACCTTTGAATCTGTTTGGGAAGAGCGCAGGTGATGTGATGGAAAGTTACAGCGAGTCTGAACCCAGAGAGCAGCGACGCAATCAATGTTTCTCACTGAAATACCCTTAGTGCTGTCTGCAGTTTGCACTGGGAAAGAAAAGGTGGCCTTTTTTTTTCCCTTTCCCCTTTCTGGCGTGTGTGTGGTGGTGTCTCTCTTGTTCGTAGTGTGACTCGCAGGCAAACATCTTTAAAAATAATTGTCCAGCGCACTCTTTGTTTGGAGGCTTTATCTGTCCTTGATGACAAAAATGTGAACCCTTAAAAATAAACAAAGGCAATCCAAACCGCTATTTATTTCTAATGCGGAAGATGCAAAGGTAAAATTGTGTTTAATGAACTGTAGATGGAAGCCTTTTCCTTTTAGCTGAGGAGGCAGCAGGAGGAGGCACTGCACGCGGCTTTAGGCTCTGAACCAGCGCGCGGAGCTGGAGCCCAACACCAAGGCCCTCTCTATGACGCAGGCGACGGTAACACCCGGTACCTTGGCTCCGGTTCTTCTGGAGTTGTTTGTGCAAAAGGAGACACGTGCGGTGCGCGAGGGCTCGCTGGGAGCTGCGTTACGCGGCCGTGGTGATGAACGCAGCCCTGATTGACGAACGGGCAGCGTTTCAGCCAGTACGGCTGTTCGGATGTCGCAACGACAAGCGTGGTGTGGGCACGTAGGGGTGAGTGCCGCGAAGCCCGGGGTGCGTGGCGGGGATGTCCTTATTGCTGTGTGTCTGTCCTGGCAGTTTGGGCTGAGGAACGCGGGGATCTAAGGCTCTAACCAAAATCACGAGAGAAGGTGATTGTACCAGGCAGCTTTCTGTTCTCTTCATGCCCCTAGCCAGGAGCCGGCCGGACAGGGACATGACCTCGCTCTGTCCCTTTTATGAACCTGAGGATTTCGGGGTGGGGGGCAGAAATCCACATCTGAATAGCTGCAGAATTGAGCTGGACGGGGCTCCTCTTGCTCTGAATGTGAAGACGCAGCATTAGGAAGGCAGCGCTGTGTCCCCGCAGAGCGCCGATTGCGAATTTCTTACCTAATGGTACCACAAATCCTTCTCATTTTATTAACAGTTATTTTTTATCAGCAGACCTGAGGCCATCAGGTGTCTTAACACTCAATTTTCTCCTAAAATTCCTGAGAGGAAAGGCCAGTGGGAAGTTAATTTTGGTTTCATTGTACGGCATTTCTGATTATAGCCGCAGAGTAGGACCGGGAGTAAGACCACCGAGCCCTTTCACGTATGGCATCAAACACCCTCGCTGTTCAGTCCGTACCGGCATCTGCTGAAAAGTGCTCGTGTGTGATGCGACGAACCTATTCACTCACGAATATTTAAGCTATGTTCAGTACCTTCCGGCCATGGCTGACCCTCTGACATTCACTTTGATGTATACGCTTGTATAACCGTTATTTGTCTGTTAACGAGAAAAGGTGGGCTCTGATAGGTTTAATGGTAGTGGCTGTTAAAAGAGGTAAATTCCACTCCCAGCGTCCGTTTTTTCTGCTTACACATCCCCATGCCCCCCCAAAAATAAGGAATATTTTATTTAAATTTGCTCTCCTGCTTCTGCAAAAACTCAAAGATCTCAAAGTGGAACTTGCTGAAGTAAAGCCTACATTCTGTTATGGTGGCCTGATAGGTCACTGAAAATTGGCCATGGCTCCCTGAGCATGATCTGGAAAGGTGGCCTTGACGTAAGGGTTGTGCTACGCTGTCACGTCTGCCCCTGGAAGGGAACTAGATGGTGTTTGTACCACTGAGCGAGTGTTGCGCAGCCAAGGACCGAGGTATTGTCCCCTGCGTGGAACAGAAAGCTGTGCTTAATGTCCACCCCTACTTCAGCATCTCCAAATCCCAATTTATGAATTGCTGTTGCTCTGGCGCCTTCCTAACTCTGTCAGGTGCATCGCTGGCTACTGCGGTGCCTGGGGACCTCAAGGACGCAGCGTGCCCAGTCAACCCCCGCTTGTACCAGTTGAAGTGACTGCCGAATGCTGATGTTATAACGCTGGGCTGCAAGACGCTTGTGTAGAGCAGTGGGAACGAAAAGAACCTACTTGTGATGGCTTCATGGTCCTTTGTCTCTCCAGTCTATTTGTTTGGTAAAACCACAATAGGAGAAGTAGTAAAAGCCCACAGTGTTCCTTCCTACCTTTATTTTTTTTATATGTAACTGTGTCTTATTGCCAATTGTAAAGCTTGACTGGAAAAACCCTCAAATCTTCCTGTTTAAAAAGAGGAAAGGAAGCAGCACCTATGTATTTGTTCTTATTTTGTGTCTTCTTAATGGTGATTCAAGAGAATTAACCTGCAGGGAAAGAAAATATTAGAAAAGTTAATTCAGAAAACTACCTGAGGTGCTTCCTGCCTGCCTTATTTTGGCCTAGACTGCATAATTTACAGGATTAGGGGAGACTTGGGGTCGATTTGCCCCAGACCCTTATTTGAGTTTCATTTACACGGACAAAACACGGCGATGTCTTCCTCTGTGCCCTTCCTGTGAAGAGGCTCAAGCAATGGTGGCACTGTTCACTTTAGCATCGAGCCTGTTGCTGCGCTCTCAGGTGGTGGCGGGATATAACCCCCCCTTGGTAAACCTGTCTGACTCCACCTTTCCGTCAGTTTGGGGTTTGCCTTCTGCTGGTCATATTGGAAGGCTGTCCCGAACGTTCCCTGACGCTGCCCTTGGGAGCCCCGCTGCCCCCCGTGGCTCTCGTCGCGCACCTGCGTCCTGATGCCAGTTCCGCTCCGTTTCCGTGCGCGGTTCTTCGCCCCAGACCTGTATCGTGCTGGGCTAGGAAGGAGTTACCAGGCTTCTGGGTGGCTTCTCTCTCGGGATCGTGGCAAAACTATTTTGTGTGAATTTCTGTGGTTTATGGAGGAGGGGAAAGGACGATTCCTAAACCACTCCCACCGCTTCCTTCTCTGATCGATCGCGTTCCGCTTGTTCTGGAAACGTTTTCTCTAAAAAGTTGCCTGATTCACGAGGCTGAATAGTGTATTCCAAGAGGGGAATTCCTAGGGTGTGGTGAGTTTTTACAAGACCCAGACTTTTCATAGGAGAGGGGAGGCATTCCTTTGGAGTGCTGGATGAGGAGAGGAGAGGCCAGAAATCTCTGAAGGCCCAATTCCACCAATGCTCTCAGTCTGGCTTAAAAGCTTCATGATTTGTGGAATGCTAACGAATTTTTATCCTAGGAAGTTATCAGAGGGTGGCTAGAGTTATCCTTTACATTCTCGACATTCCCTACTCTGGGCAAAATAAATAAATAAATAAGCAAACTCACATTAGTGTGGTCTAAGCTAACACACAGGTGGGCTCTGCTAATGCTTCGGTCCTTCCTCATATCTGATCCTGTCTGAGAAAAGGAATCTCTGCTGTCACTGCTTAAGCGACTCGTGTTGCATAGGTGTGGTGTAATTAAGCCTCCTAATCTTTTTTTCTTCTCTTCTTTTTTATAAATATCTGGCGGTTATTGTAAATTTCTATTAAAATTGGACAAAGCGTTCCTATAAAACCCGTATTCTCCTCGGATTTGGGGAGATGATGGCAACCAGCTGCAATGAAAGGGAGGGTAGAGGTTAAAGGAAAATATAAGCTCTAAGCAAGGTGCAGCTTTGGATGGTTTTTTTCTTTTTAAGGGATACAGATACAGTTGTATTTAATGGTTTCAAACCCAACATACCCAGTCGTGAATTCCTTTCCCAAGTCAATGTTTCCTTCTTATTGGATTAAAAGAAAGTTGTCTTCTTTGATTTCCTTTATTACTACTCAGGATACCCTCGATTGAGGGTGATGTTGATCCTGCTTGTAATACCTTTGGGCCACTTCAAAGCCTGGGGATTGGGAAAGACGCCTCACTTATGATGGTTTGTATTTGACCAATTTGGAAAACCAAAAAGTGCCAATAAATCAGAAAAGAACGCTTTCAAAACGCGGCAGCACTAAATGGACTAAAATGCAATCCGGGGCCATCTTACAGCTATTTGGTTATTCGCAAAGGAAAATTTAATCAAAGAAATCTAAGTTGAAAACCAAACAAAATTCCTGAGCCTCCAGAGAGATCACACGACGCTGTACGGAGCAGAGCTGCTGCAGAAGTTTTGGATGAAATGTCTTGCGTGCGGTTATTGCAATTGCCACGGGCCTGACCTCGGTGCCCTTGCCTGTCCTTCCAGTCCCCTACCAACGTTTTACATCAGTTTTCAACTTATGTGAATGGGCTTAATGCTGGTAAGGCAGACGAGCATGGGAACCCATTGCTTTCCGTCCTTTTCTCCCTTAAAATATTACACTCCCCAACTGAAACCAGCAGAGGCTCTGTGCCCGGTAGAAATGATCTTTCCAAGCACGAGCAGCTGGACCCCCAGCAAAGCCTTCCTGAGGTTCACTATTTATTCCTGGTTCTTGAACTAGAGAAATAACTGGAAATTTCCGTTCTGCATTAATCGTTCGTAAGCGAATGTTGAAATGTTGACTGTCTTGGGGTGACTTGTTTTAAGAGTAAATAAAGAGGTTTTGTTGGTTTTTTTTTCTTTTTTTTCCTTCCTTGTTTTTAGAAAAGCACCCGTCAGGCCTGTTTGACCCTGATGGATCAGCTCCATTCATTATTCTGCTGCAAGGTGTTGGTTCGTTTCCTGCGCCGGGGGTAAGGGGCAGGGGCTGGGTAGCGGAGGGAGGGCTACTGCGTCCTTCCTGATAGCCGAAGCCAGGCGTCAGGCCAGGCTCTGTCCTCCGCTTTGATTGATCAGCTTGGGGGAGCCCGTGGCAGGTATGCAGGGCAGGGGGATCACCGCTGGAAAATATGCACCCAGCAGAGAGACCACACAGGGAGACCAAATTCTTTCTCTATCGCTGAACAATTTCAGGATAGCTTGGTGGTTAACGCGACGTGATTTGACATTTGACGCAGTGTGTAATCTCTGGATATAGCCGTATAATTATGGTCTGCATTCAACTCGACTGATAAAATGCTCTATTACAAAGTGGGATGATGCTAATTGTTTCTTACTTTAATTTTAGCTGCAAAATAATATCCAAGACTCGGCAACAACTGTCAACATGCTGTTGGGTATTTTGAGATTTTACATGTCCAAAGAGTTTGACAATTCCTACTCCTCGCCAGTCGTAGAAAGAAAAGTTGCTAAGCACAGGAAAAGTCGGGAGGAACTTTCTCCGTGCTTGGAGGCAGGGAGGTGTCGACACGCCTGTACTTGGGTGGGAGTCGTGCCAGTCTGGCACCACTGGTGATGCAATGCTCCCAGAAGAGGGGAGAGGAGCCCATGGCACATTAGTGAGGGTTATGTGATGCAGCCTGTCCAAAGGAACCATGGGTTGGGTCATCTTTGACCTCAGTTATTGCTGTTGCACCTCATGTGGGTACCCTCCCCAGACTGTGGGAGCTCTTGGGTGGGCACTGAATACGCATAGACCTGGCCCATTGCCTCTTCATTCCCACTGTAGGCATCCTCACCTCCATACGTCCCGTCTGGCCCCCTCATAGGTAGATGTTGAGGTGGTTCTGGCAAAGATTTGGGGTGCTCTGGCCATGTTGATATTGCTACAAGGGTAAATGCTGTGCATGGCACAAAGTAGGGCTGCTTGGTCACAAAGTACAGAGCCCCATAAAGGAGCGCGCCCGTGATCTGCCCCCCCCGGCAGCTCAAGATCACTGCTCTTTGTGGCCTGCCCCCTTACAAAGCAAGGGGGTGATGTCTCCTCCTCCCCACGTCAACACCAGGCTTCTGCGCTCTCTGCGGCAGTTGGAACCCAGGAGTGACGTTGGGGAGGAGTGGAGCTCAGGGCTCAGCGCTGGCTCGAGAGGCGCGGGTTACTGCGGGGAAGAGCTGCCTTTAAACCTCAGTTGAGGAGTTGGAGCTAAAACCGGTTCCAGGTCACATCCCTGGCTGTGGTGAATGGGGGGCCCAGAACTAAATATCTGCTGAGGCCTGGGCTTTATTGGTTTCCAGAACAAGATTTAAAATAATATTAATATTGAGATCAGACCCCCTCCCTACGATAAATTGATCTGAAATGGATTTTAAGAGAGGAAACGGGCAGGGGCGAAGGGCTGCCTCCGACAGAGGCGCTCTCTTGCACGTGTTTTACACAGTTGTGTTCTTGCTTCTCGGAGGATGAAGTGGTGACGGGCTCTGCGCAGCGGCACCCGCGCGAGGGCTGTGAACGCCCGCCCGGGAGCGCGGCTGTGCCTAGGGACACCAGCGATCCCGCACGCTCGGGTTCTGCCTGCTCTTCTGCTAACAGCCCGACCCGTCGTGCTTCGTTATGGGCGTGCGGGGCGCTCGCCGCGCTCGGCCGTAGGCGCAATCCAGCCCTGGTGGAACCAGGGGGTTTTGTGATCTCCTCTCGCAGGTATAATTGAAACAAAGGAAAATCAATCAGCTTAATCTATTTAGGGAGCATCTATGAAAAAAATAGTAGTGTGGTATTTCACGCGTCTTTCTGTACATTTTGGTAAAGGAGGTTTAGTGGCAAATTAAATTTAGATTCCCTCAGCAGTAGGGAATCTGCTGAGCTCTGACCTTTTGTTTTGAAACCAGTAGATTGATTTCTACCAACGGGACCCACTCCGCTGGGTATTACATGGGCAAAGGGCTTCGCTGGGGGTTTTACAGGAGCGCTGGTTTTGCAGGCAGGTGTCTGTAACGTACCTATGGGTAGCAGGTAATAGCCTTCCTCTTCAAAACATCAGCCTGGTCTTTTAATTGTGTAATTCCACCTCTTCCCTCCCTGCCTCTCCCCTCGTTCCCGCGCCGGCCCCTCGCAGGTGTCGGGTCTGGCCCTCAGGTGGGTCTGTTTGCCTGTCAGCCGGGAGCTGATGGCCTTACGGGGGCACGGCTGATTGCACCCAGCGGGACGGGCTGCCTCCCCGCCGCAGGTGTGAGCCATCGGCAGAGATCTCCGCTAATCCAGGGGGAGCGCAGCACCCTGGGCTGGAGCCGGCGCAGGCAGCAAGGGCTAAATGAGGTGCAGAAGGGAAAGAAAGGAAAAGATAAGTGCTGTGGTTTCCTTCTCCCAGGTGGCTTGGGCTATTTAGGGCTTGTAAAGTGAGTTGCTCTCAGTTTTTTGGCAGCCCATGAGGATGGAGGCTTGGAGCGTGGCTGGGAATTTGTTTACATACACATATACCCGTATGCGTTTACACAGGTAGCTTTATTGGAAAGTTGTTTTCCAAGGACTTCAGAAGTCAATGGAAAATCCTGCCCACTTTAAGAATTTCAGGTTTGAAGCAAAAATGAAGCTCATTTACGCTTTGTCTTCCTTGGCACCTGTGGAGGCCAGGCTGGAGGCATGATTGAGTTTTGGGCTTTATCATACGTGGTGCACGAGAGCTCTGCGGGTGCTAAATGCATTGGATGGCCTTGGGAGCAAAGGGGAACAGATCCACAGAGACGCTGTCTGCCTTGGGCATCTGGAGCATCGCGCACGTGGAGGGCACCCTAGAGGAGGGTTGGAGGTGCAGGAGAGGGCACCCTAGAGGAGGGTTGGAGGTGCAGGAGGCACGCCAGAGGAGGGTTGGAGGTGCAGGAGAGGTCTAATACAGCCATACAATTTATTTGCTGACCTTTAAGATCAACAAGCAGTAAACTTAATGTTTTGCTAAAATCACTGAAGGTTAGGCTTTCTCATGGCAGGGGCAAATGTAGCGTAGAAATGATATCTTGCACCGTAAGGCCCAAGTTCTATCGTGCAGGGGAAGGACCACAGGATATTTGCAAATGGGAAGGGTGCTTACGCGGGGCAAAGCGTGCCTCAACAAACTAACGAGGGATCAGAGAGGTGTGGAGCAGGTTAAAGTATTCCTCCGCAGAGGAGGTTAATCCAGTGCCTTGGCACCAATTTTTCTGCCCTTAAGAGGAGTTATGTTTTGCGTTCCTGGTCCATCAGGTGTGAGCTGGTTTAATGCACCGGTCGCCTGTGTTCACCCAAGGTTTATTTGTCTCTAAGCACATATTTCACAGAGGGCAGTGTGATACGGCGGTAGGACCTCTGTTCTTCCCCTCCTTCCCCCCACACCAGGTCAAACTGACTCTGTGCTCTCTAAGAGCCAGGACACCCTGCTTCAACTTCTGTTCCCCTCCTTGCTGGCCTGGTGTGGTGTCCCTGTGTCACACGTAGGCTGCTGGCAGCGTAACCTCCCCGCTGCGTCGTGGAGACACTCCGAAAGCACGGGGGATGCTCCGCAGGTCCCCACCTCTGTGAGTGTGAGCTGAGAGGGCAAAACCAGACGCAGAATAAAACCCAGGCCTGTAACATGTGAGTAAAGTGGCCAGAACAAGGGCTGGGCTGTAGCTTAGTGTTTGCTTTTCAGGTTAAAATCCCCAAGAAAATCCCTCCTGTCAATTGAACGAGGAGGGGTGCGGGGCGGGGGCTCTCTCGCTTCCCTCCTGCCCGCAGCTCCCTCCCTCTGGTCTGGAAGCACCGTCCGCATGGGAGGTGGTGCAGGAGTCGCAGAAACTTATGCCCTGGCCCTGCGGTGCCCGGGTTGGGTCTGGCCGTGCTGGTTTCTGGAGGGGTCTGCTGAAGGAGGTCTCTGGGAGAGGTGGAGTGCTGGAGGATGGAGCCAGCCAAAGAGCAGCATTAATGCTCAGGTATCTTCAGAAAAGAATTTATCCCCCCCTCCCCACTCCATCCCCTTCCCCTTTATCTAATTCCTCAATGCGCAATGGATGCAGATGTGTGGAATGAATTCATCCAGGATTTAGAGACACCACTTGGTATGTGTACCCACCCACATAATTGCTTTCCTTTCACACACTGCACTCCTGTGCACACCTGGGGGATGTTGGCAAGACCTCCTGGATATGAGATCTGCTGAACACACGACCCATATAGCTTTCACCGTATGGTAAAGTTACAGAATTACACCTGGGCAGCCTCTATGGGCAATGTATTGCATTCCTGGTTTCATCTCCTGCATCCTTTTGCTTGAGTTAGAGCAGCGGGATGGGAGTCAGGACTCGTGTGTCCCTTGTGATTTATAATTTTGTATTTCTGTTTATTCATACTTTAAGCTTCATGAATGATCAGAGTATTCCAGTCGCTGGGATTCACTTATTTCTGCAGCAAGGCCTAGGGTGTTATCGATTGTCCCTGAGGCTAAGCGGCCATGAATACAGTAGGGAAAACACGTACCCGCTGGCTGACTTGCCTGTGGAGATGGAGCACGTAGGGAGGCTCCAGAACAGGGCCAGCAGGTCTCATGCAGGACATGGCAGCGACTTCCATCTTTCTGGAGCAGGTGGGGCCAGGCAGGATAACCCGGGGCATCTCAGGCTACATGCTGTGGCCTGTCCTCAGGCAACGGAACCAAGTTTTAAATAAAGGGAGATTGTACCCATCTTTTAGTCTTATGTTTTCAGCCTTCTAGACTGTATTCTGCTACTTCTGTGCTTTCGACCACTGCTTAGATACGCCCCCAGGTAGCTGTCAGTCTTCTTCCCAAAGAGCCTATCTTTTGGTCATACTGCAGCCCTTAACGCTTAGCAGTCACGGTGCTGCTGTGGTCTCCCACCTCCGCTGTTTCTGTTCAACTCTGGCAAACTTGGGGCAGCCTGCATCATGCAAAAAAGATGTTGAAAAAGTATGATTTGGAAAGATCCCATAGAGAAATATGAGTTAGGGGTTAGATGGCCAACTTTAGCCATGTAGTCCTCGGTCTTTGTGTAGCCTGGTAATGACATTGTGGCTGTGTGAGAAGCAGGTATCGTGCCTTTAAAGATGTGTAGCTACCAAAAGAGGGGGCTGAGATTTGCAGAACTCCTGAAAGCTGGGGGTCAACTAAATGGGGTGACTTGGCCTGCATGCAAGGGTCCTGAAACTTTCATCTGCCACTACTGCTTTTCATATCTGGACTCTTCATAGATTAAACTTAGCTCAGCTGTTGTGTTTAATGCTCTACAAAGACTCATGGCGTGGTGGGGACAGTATGGGGGTGTCAGGGCAGTACAGGTAAGCACCTCTTGCCTGGGATGGGTTCTGGAAATACCTGCAGGTACGAGGTCACCCCAGCGGCATGCCGTGGTAGGATGGCTGGTTTAGCCTTGGACCCGCCATGCAGGCCTGCCTCTGTGCAGCGACCAGTCTGGTTAAGGGCTCGTGTGATACACAGAACATGGAAATCGTGCTTCAATTAGTGAATGTCACTCATTTTTACTAAAAATATATTTTCTTGACCTGCACAGGTATTATGAACTCTTACCTCCTGATCAAAGCTGTTGCTTTCTAAATTGCTGTTGCTTTTAGGATAAATAAACAGTGGAGCAAAATGACCTCATGTTGCTGAGAGGTAAAAATGGAAACTCTGCAGATTGTGCCTTTGAATCTTTTTGTGCACATGTTCGTGAAGCCTTCTCCTAGAAGAGCACCATGCGTATAAGATGTCCTAGATCATCAGTCATCTAGGGAGAACGATACAGGACCTCACTCTCCCTGTGTCAGTCAATTTTACTTATTTGTCTGAATGTCTAATCATAAATTAATGTACAGTTCTTTAATTTTCAGCATTAGTTTCTGAAAGGAGCTGTCTCTCTTTCTCTAACAAGTGGCACAAGTACCAAAGCAGGCTTTACACTAGAGGAGGTCCTCTTGCTCTTCCACACTGTTTTGGAAAATTGGTGACATTGGTGATAAGAATAGGAGTAACAGCGGTTCGGAAGCAAAGAATGGAGAGGAGGGAGCTCCTGCACTGTTAGGCCTTGACCAAAAATTTAGGGCCGGAGGGAAACAGGAGTGATGCATACACCTGAAATTACAGGTGGATGAAGTCACCCAGGGTGAAACTTATGCTGGACGCAGGGGGTGACAATATTGACTTGCGGTGGTTTTCAGCGCAGCCTTTTTCTCCATCACCCCCAAGTAGCAACTCCTCCTCCTCCTCCTCCTGCACGTTACCCTGCAGGCAGGGCAGCGGGTTGCTCACCTTGGTGGCCGTTTCTCATTCTCAGAGGAGGAACGCTAGTCCAGAAGAAGGGGTACCATAGGATCTTCTAGAGGCTACCGAGTGCGTAGGAGCTGGGACCCGTGTGGTGGTGTTTGTAGGAACGGCAGCTCTGCAGAATGGTGCTGCGGTACGGGGGGCGAGGTTGCCCCGCTCCTGGCTTGTGGGAGGAAGGTCACTTACTGATTTACTAGCACCGTTCCTTAACGTACTTCAGATTATCCTTGGAAAGTCCTTCATCCATATTCTGATAACTTCTAACCTTGCTTAGCTTTCATGGCAGCTAGTGGAACCGCAGCCCAGGTACGTTTTGGCTGCGTATCACCAAAATGCCGTACAGTTATGTTGCATGAAAAATAATTTTCCCATTCGTGTGGGTTTTTGTTTTGTTTTCCTTTCCTTTCCTTTTTTTTTTTCCCCAGTTACAGGTTACTTTTCCCCATTTTAACTTCCCCAAATATTCCTTTCAAGGAAGGAAACGGTCTTTAACCGTGTGTGTGTTTGAGAGATTGGGATATTGGAAAGATCAGTCAAAATGGATAGCTGATTTCCCACTCGGGGCAATTCACAACCTGTAAAGCACTTTCACACCGACCTGCAAGGCTGGAAAGCGCTGCTGACCCCTCAGCATGGGGTGCCTGGGACACGGGATACAATGCTGACTATTTTAGTTCTGGCTCTCGCTCAGTTTGGGAGCATAGAGCTGGATTCTTCTTCCCAAAGTCAATGACCATGTATAAAAAAAAAAGATGACACGCTTCCCCAGGGAGCCTAGGGAGGGAAATAAAACAATTTGCTTGCAAATGGGAGGTAATTGGTATGTTAATTAAAGTCGACTTTACCTCTCTTAATGTTAACCTCCTGATTTTCTCCAGTGTTTCAGGTAGCGGAAGAGAATTTATTCTTTAGTGTTCTTAAGAATGAGATTGGATAATAGACACAAATGAAGTCCCAACCTAGCACAAAAAGGCAGGAGAAGATATGTCTCCCGGCTGCTTTCCTCATGCAGCCTAAGGAGGATGAGATAGTTATCTGAGCAGTCACTCCACAGCTCAGACTTCAAATTATAGTAATTATGACAATTTGTGCCAATAGCCATGAGGCGGGGTTTTTTGATGTGGTTAAAAATAACATCTGTAAAAATCCAATAAAAAAAAATTACATTTTGCTAATTTTCTGATAAGATAATGTTTAACCGTACTGGGTGCCTTCTGCTGCCGTTTTCAATTAGAGTATTTCCTTCTGGGCTTTTACCGTCTCGTCTCCTGGATCCAATTCCATCCTGAGCAGTTCATTTGTTTTAACTTTCTTAATTAATTGTTTTGTGTAGGTTTTGCCTTTCAAACTGATATCAATCTTCCAGACTTATTAACGTGCTGATTGCTAGCGTGTGATACAAAGCACAACTCAGTTAAATTGTTCTTTCTGTCATATTAAGCAGAGTTCCCACATTAGCCTGCTAAACAAAATAATCGTAGATAATTTAGAGGGTAAGAAATGACAAGAGTCCTGTACCTGGGAGAGTCGGCAAAAAGTTGTGTTTGCAGCTTCTCTGTGCTGGCTTTGGGTACAATTCTGAGCCCACCCGCACGGGCAGAGTAAGACAAGATAATTAGCTGCCGAGAAGTTGCAGGAGAGCCAGTGGGAAAAATTGCTTTTCCCACCAGGTGAAGTTTCTTACCTTGTCTGAGGAGTGGGGGGGCAAGGGGAAGTGGGGTATCGGGCACGGCTGCTGGCTTCCCTCCTCTATTTTGAGGGAGTTTTCTCTTTTGTGTGAATGACTTCAGTTTTATATTCCCAAGTTAAACAAGGCAGACGCAGTTTTGGGGAAGCCATGCTACTATGCCCTTCACACCACCCTCACGTACAACTACTCCACGTAGCTGGACTGAAAGGACCCGTCGTTTGGAGTCACGACTGGGAATTCTGATGTGCTTTAGTTGGTGTATGACAAGGAACGCGCCTCTCTGGGGGTACGGGCTACCCTCGAACCGTCGCGTCGGTGACCTGGTACAAGTTCAGCCCGTGGCGATGCAGAATTGTTCCTCACAAAAAGCACGAAGCCCTGGGCTATTCGCTTCGCTTGCGGTTCGGAGCAGAGCCCCCCCAGCCGGGGATCTGCTGCGTGCCGTGGCGTCGCGGCTCTGCCTGACCAAGCTGAGGTCTCTCTCTGCCATGCTTTGCACGAGTGATTTCTGAACGGGCTCGGTGATCACTTAACGGCTCCTGGAGACTTTACCCCTGGCGTTGGTGAGAGCAGGCAGATGCTCGAGTCCTGTTGACAATCTCCCTTCATAAACATCACGGTAAATGCCAGTATAGAGAGACGTAACTTCAGGTGTGTTCTCTTAGGGCTTTAAAAGATGGGAAAGGGCTCGGAGGACTCTTCTGGCAATCGTAGTCTTCAAGATGCACTTTAGATAGGAGACTCTGAAGTGCATATTTCAGAATTCATTGAGCAAATTTGTCTCGGTTCACAGGAGAAATAAGGTAGTTTACAGCCTAAATTCAGCACACTCAGCAAAATTGAGATTTACCTGGGATTGGGAGACACGTTTTGATTTAAATTTCTGAGGTACCAGCCACAATGCCTGATAAAACCTGGGTGTTGTGGAATTGTAAAGTCTGAAATCAATGAAAAGATTTTTGCTGGGTCCTGCTCGCTGGAGCGCTGCAGGAGTGCTTCGCCACGCTGCGATGTATTCTGTATTCGCTGAGCTTTCCTAACGCTTCCGACGCCCGTTCCCCAATTCTCCTTCAGGCCCTGCAGAACTTTGCGCCTGGTTTTCTGCCTTGTTTTCAGCTAGGGAAACTCAACCTGCTCTGCTGCCCGTAGCCTCCCGTCCCCACGCCGGTGCTGGCTGTGGGATGTGCTCAGGCGCGTGCCTGTCCCAGCAGCGGGACTCCGCTCTGCCGCTGTTGCTGTAAAAGAATCGCCTTTTAGCTCCTGTATTGCAGGTATTGTAACGTGCCCAGGAGAACATGTATTCTTCTGGAGTCTTTCTCTGGTAGAGCTGGTGCGGCCCCTGCCAGCTCACGGCATGGTGCACGATGCCAGGTTGGCTACGGGCTGGCTCAGGGCAGTGGCCAAACCTGCGGTGGCCGAGACCCAGGTAGCGAAGGTTTCCCTGCCCTAAGGTGGGTGCCTCCCGTTCCTCGCGGTGAGGGTCTCCTCCGTGCTTGAAGCCACACAGAAGCTGTAGACTGGCCCCACCAGACCCCGCATCATGTCCTCCTTTATCCTTGCAACAGAAATCCCGGTGCAGTCTCCCCAGCGCTGATGGCCCCTCCTGTTTGAGAGGGGTCAGGTCTGCAAGGTGGGAGGAAGCATCTTGGAGCTGAATCTACCTCGTGCCCAGGCCAAGGCTGGCCACTGTCAGCCTGGAGCTCCGCTGAGCTTCCTGGCTTTCTGCGCGCAAGCCCGCGCGTGCTGACCCAGGCTTCTCAGCTCCGGTGCGAAGTTGCTCGCAGAACAACAAAAAATGCTAAGCGTTTTGCTTGATGTAAATTTTGCAGAAAACCAAAGCAGGGTGAACTTTGGCTCCTGTTCAGCTGCAATCTAGACATGAATTAACAGGCGCTTCAAACTTAAATTAGACGAGTCAGCCACTGAATGCAGTTCAGCAGCACACCAAAACGAAGCCGGATGACATTTATGACACATTTCATTGTTTCTATAATCTAAGTAACACAAAAGGCCTAAGTCACAGCACAATACTTTATTGCATTGCTTTTTGAAACACTGTCCATGAATAAATTTAGGCTAGAAATTGGAAGATTTGTTACCATCAAAGCGAGGAATATGGGATGATGTTGCTGCGACGGCACTCGACTGCAGCTGCCTGTGCTAAACCAGAGCTCACGATCCAGTTCCACTCCACATACAGGAGGCTGGGTTATTTAAGACAAACATCAACAGCAAATGTTTTTGGCTTCTTTATGTATCGCTTTTATTCTGGAAACGTCAGAGTGCAGAAAAAAAAAAAAAGAGTAGAAACTTCAATGAAGTATTTAAAACCTAATTTTTAAAATTTGATTTGTGGTCTAAGGTTTGAATATCCCTTCTGTGCCAAGTATATTTAAAACTCCAGACACAC
>JAKFQP010000219.1:271079-281820 GCA_023375905.1 Nycticorax nycticorax | reverse complement strand
GCTGCCCCTGTCCCCAGGGCAGGGTCTCTCGCGCAGCCGATGCTCTCGGGGTACCCGTAACGCTCGCGGTGTGCGGCTGGCATACGTGGCCCAGCAGCGCCAGGAAAGGGAGGGAAACTTCAGTGGGTCATCCAGATCAAAAGCATGGAAGTCAAGCTAAAACCACAAGAAAAATAAACGTATTTAAATATGGTGGGCTACAAGAAACATCTACGCAACAGATAACCTACGATCTCAATGACTGATGGGTTTACAGCGCAATTTTAAGGATGAACTGTTCCTAAGCAATTTTTCCAGTGTATTAAGCACTAACAGCATCAGGCATGCATGTCTTGTTCCACTCTTTCTTTTTTTTTCTTTTTCTTGAACAAACAAGTTGAATGTGGCCAATACAGGAAAAGAGCCCACTCTCCACTTGTGTGTGCGCGTTCCTTTGTCCTCCTTCCAATATCCCCCAGTAATGACGGAGTGCAGGACCGTGTTCTGCTCTAATGTCTTTCTTGTAAGATTCGGAGGGTAGTGCCGTCGTGACCTTCGGGAGCAGTTTTTTTCCATTTGGGAGGAGGCAGGGGAGAAAGCATTGAATCTGAGATTGATTTTCCTCCTTTTAGCATGTGGAAATTCAAAGCAGGCTCCTTGATTCGCCAACAATGACTGCATCTCCAGCCTTAGAGAATGCACCGGCGTCAGCAGGAGCGGGCTGATGAAGTTAATACCCTCGGACCGCATTGTGAATGCGACCGGAGCCCGGTATGCTCCACGCCACTGAAAAATGCTGATGCTGTTCCTTGCAGAGACTGGTCACAGTTTTAGTTGGAGAATTGTTAGCTGAGGATTAAAGCCACGGAGAGCTCAAGCAGTTTTAGACATAACAGTGTGTCCACGCTTTCTTGTCAGGACGCTTACAGGCTCTGCGTTTGCGGTGTGTGTTTTGGAGACTTCCAAGGAATGCATCCAGCTGAAGGCCAAAACGCAGATTCAGAATAGCTTAGGGACATGGTTTAGTGGTGAGATGGCAGTGTTAGGTTAGTGGTTGGACTTGGTGATCTTAAAGGTCTTTTCCAACCTAAACGATTCTATGATTCTATGAGATATTAAAGACGATGGGTTTTCCCCGCTTCCCTTCCCTGCAAAGGGCTGGTCTGTTCAGTGGGAGTTCTGGGAGATGTTGGAGGTGAGCAGCTATTCAGTGTAAGCTTTATTTATTTTTAAAGAGCAGACTGAGTGAGCAGAAGGCTTTTGGAAAGCTTCAGCAGGAAGCCCCGAGAAATTCCGCTGTATCCAGCCCGTGGGGTCCTTTCAGCCCTTGCATGTTCCTTACTCGCCATATTTCAGTTTGAGCTGGCCGGCCCCTTCTGTCTGGACTTCAAATTTAGCCCTGCTGATCCGGGGGAAAAGGATTGCACAACTAAAATTTCCGCAAGGGTTGACGGTACCCGGCTTGCTTCGGGTCTTGGAGAAACAGCGACCGAGCGCAGCGCTCGTGGGGCGGGGGCGGCGTTTCTGCGCCAGGGTGGAGCTGCACGGGCACCGGCGAGGGAGGAGGAGGCGATGTTCCGGCAGGTGCCCCCTCTTGATCAAACAGTGCTTTCAGCGTTTAGTTTTTGTGATGGGCACGGTTTCTCCATGGCAGGGTGGAGCTCCCCGCCCGGGCTGTGGGAACCAGCCCACGCGCGTTAGCGAGGGCACAGGCCGGCAGCGCTGGGAGCCGGCAGACATTTGAAGGTATTCATTTACTTCCTCTAATAGTCTTTATGAACTTTAAGAAAATAAACATGTGCTAGGGGACATGAGGTAGGGAAATGTCAGGTTTAAGTGTGGTTTGCGCTGGGTTTTGTGGTTGATTTTTTTTTTTTGTTTCGTTTTTGTTTTTTGGTTTTTTAGTTGCCCACGTCTTTACCTGCCTAGTCGCGACGTCAGGCTTTGTGCACGAGGCAGTGAAGGTTCATCCTTCGGTGCACGCTAAAGTCTCAAAGTAACGAAAGCACGCGTTTTGTCATCACGCAGAGTTCTTTGTGTACGTTTTGGTTCTGAAAGTTACAAAACCGACAGAAGAAAATATGTGGGGTCCTGTTAAAGTTTGCGTTAGAAAGGTTTTCATTTTGGTGTATTTGGGACGCAGTAAATGAAGTTGGCCCTATCCTGATGGCTGGTTTGGGTACAACCATGGGGATCTGTGGATGCATTTGTGTATTAAATAGCAAGGACCCAGAAACACCTGCAGCTGGGTGACTACGCCTTAACGGGGCGGTGGAATTGGGGTTGCTGGTGGAAGGAATTATTTTATCAGTAAGATTGGGCTTCATTACAGTTGCCACTGATGAAACTCAAAATGCAGTTTAGCACCCCACGTTGCTGTAGTCATTCTCCTGCAGACTTACCTTCCCCCGCTATCAGTGAATTACAACAATTTGTCTTTAGCCCCAGAAAGACTCCTTTGTTGTGCTGCTTGTTGCTTATGAAATCTTTTAAAGCTGTATTGTTTAGTTGTGGGACATAGGATCTGAACCTATCCCAGGTTATTTTAACCTGAAGAACAGATTAGTTGCTTGCGCACCTCCCTTACACCTCTCTGCAATGGGAAAGGAATGCGTTTTGTGGTGGGTTTGCATGCAAATATACGAAAAGCTCTCTTGAAGAATACATGAATCCAGTTCGTACCTCCCTATGGCTCATCTCCGATACCTGGAGTGAAGTCCTCAGCTGGAAACAGAGCGTGTTCCAGTACTTTGAAGTGTGTTTTTGCAGTCATCTCCTATCGTCCAGTTAACATTGTACGCAAGAGGGGAAGAGAGAAGGTTTGTCCAGGACGCGCCAGAGGCTTTGGGCTGCCACCATGGGAGGTGATCTTGAGCTTCTTGATGAGTTCAGGTTATTTGTAACCTGAATTGAAATACTTGCTTTGCTTAGCAATTAATAATGTCTTTAACAGGACTCAGGTCACACTACTTGGCTATATAGGCAGCGCAAAACTCCTGCGTTATCTGTTTTTATTTCTATTGAATTTTGGGCCATGTGAATGTTAATTCTTTCAATCAGGAACATCGTGTGTATCTGTTATAGGTGAAACTGCCGGGGTTCGGAATTATCCTTCGTATGGATAATCTTCTGAAATGATAATAATTTCATAAGTAGCTCATATATAAACCAACTGCCCTGACTTGAAGGCGCTGCACAGGGCCAGTTAAACCGGAAAGAATGCAAACAGCGCAGTGACGCAGCGTCGGTCGCTGCTGGGAATCTGCGTTTGAGAACGGGCAGGCTGGCGCACCTGGAAGTAGGGACGGCGCGAGTACCTGGCAAGGCTCCGTGTCAGTTAGGAGCCACTGGCTGGCCTTGTCATCTTCATCTCTGAACCTCTTGTAACGGGACAGCCTAGGCTACGTGTGGAGAGAGAGCGCGTTCCTGGGGTGTTTGAGAACTTCGAAGGAGCATTGGTGTGCGTTTCAAATTCCCCCACCGGCAGAGCCATGTGCCGCGCTGGCCGCGTCCTACGCAGGGAAGTCTCAGGGGCTCTTTGTTTAAACTGTCTGTAAGCAGCTTAGAATAGCTATTGTAGAGGTGAAAATATCACAGCTTTAAGTCTTATCACCCCGCAGCCTGGCAGGTCTGGAAGCCAAGTCTGTGGCCCCACTGAAAGAGGGAATCTCCCGTTCCTGGGAGCGTTTTGTTCCAATTCCTTGCCCTTTAGTGCTATTCCTTTAAATGAAGAAATTATTTCTGAAATGGGACTGAGGATTGCCAGGAAAGATGGTATAAGCAAGTTTAATTCTTGTAGGAAACGTGAGGTTTGGAAGGAACCCCTCCCTCCCACCACCGCTGTTTCCAAAGCAGGGTTTTATTTTTGCTGTTTAGCATTGCTCTGTTGGGGAAGATGTTGAGGAACTTGCCATGCCCGTAGCAGTCTTAAGGGACATAAACGAGTGACCAGAGGGCAGATAAGGCTATCCAAGATGTATCATGATGGTTCCCCAAAGTGTCTCGTACCTCTGCAGCTTAACCCAGATGGATTATCTTATTTGCACCAGGCACTTACAGCCCCTAACAGACTAACTCTGCTGGTATGTAGTTGATTCCCGCTGTTAAGGCTGTTATTTATTCTTGCTATGCTTATTGCACTGAACGCCGCACGTCAGACAATGCCCATCTTAAATCAAATGCGAAGTCACTGCACGCGAGTCACCCAGGAAGGGGTCTGGTTTTGGGCAGCGTACGTATGAAGCCTCTACAGGCTCAGACTCTTACCCACACGCTCATACGACCCACAGGCTCCCGTTGGCACACTGAGGCTTCCCTAACTGCTGCTAGGTCAGTTTTTTCTTTGAAAGTTCAAAATCTTGGAAAATTAGCCTTGTTTGGCTTTTTAGGTCCAGGTGTCCAAACTCAAGCTCAAAGACTAAAGGGTCGTGAATCTTCTGACTCATATGAACATTTAGCCCTTAACTATGGCGATCTTATCCTCTCTTTACTTAGAAATCTATTTCTTTACTGGGTGAAGACTTATTCAGTGTGTGAATTTTTTAAAACACTAGATAAGGTTAAACTACTCATTTTTGTTTCCAAATGTGAACTTTACTAAAATGAAGTGATATGATTGTTATAAAAAATAAAAAAAAATATTATTTGATCTTTTAGTCATCCGTGTCCAAGCTGTGATGCCCCAGCGTGGTCGGTATTAGCCAAATTCTGCGCTAACTGAAGTCAGTGACTGCTTTCTTTGGGTGAAATATTAGGCCAGTGCCAGGTCTTTTTAAAAATCTTATCCTTGTTCTTTCCTTAGCTTTTGGTATATGCTTTTGGCTCTCATAAGGGCTTATTTCGAAGGGCAGATGTCAGGTAGCATGAGGATTGCCTTGCTTTGTTTTGCTGGAATGTACTGGGGAAGCTGGAGTTATCAGATTAGTGACTGTCGCTGCAATTAATATCATGTGGTGCCTCTATCATCAGCCTGCGGGCAGCCCGATGCCATGGACAGAGATCCTTCCCCAGGTCTGGCCCTGCAAGGAAAAGGGTTTTTCACCTGCAACTGCTCCTCCCTCTGGCAGAAGTCGCGGGGTGACTCTGTACATCATCTCTTAAGACATTTCCTGCGGACGGAGCTGGGGTGGTGGGGACGGGTCCAGCAGATCTCTGCCCGGAGCGGAGCGCGCCTGGGTGCTGCAGCACCGGCTGCTCTGCCAGCCCTGGTAGGGGCGATGACCGAGACCTGCGGGCAAACTGGTCGCTGAAAGTCTGCTCCACGGTTACTGCTGCTTGCAGAGCCCTCAGCTGCCTATACCCGGAGGTGTTCTCTTCCCACGAGGTCTGATGAAAAATTAACGCCGGCACTTCTGACGAATGCTGACGACGTTCGATGGAGAGCTAGGAACACGTCCATCTGTCGCCGGAACTGAATTCACTTTCGTAGCACTAGCTGTATAACCAAGTTGGCCTCTTTTACCTTTAAGAAAACCAAAATATTCCTCTGTGGAACAATTCCCTCCTCCTCTTTCATCCCCATTCTTCCCCCTGGAGCACAGAAAGCGAGTCCTCAGGCCCCCCCAGCCGCAGCTCCCACCTAACTGGTGTGGTTGTGTCAAGCAAGGGCTGAAGAGGTATGGAACTAAATCAACAAATTCTGATTTGTTGGTTCAACTTGAGTACAAACTAGCTAAGGAAAAACCAAGCTGGAAATGGAGAGCAAATATCTGCGAGAGGCAAGCCGCAGCTTGCAGTAAAGAAAATGTTTGCAGAAAACGCCAGCATTACAGGTTTATCTAAGGTGTGGTCTAGCTTAAGCTGCAGTAATTACCCAAGGTACCATAGCTGTGGCTGGAAAATGAAGTGCTTTATGCACTTAACCCATTCGTGCCTCCCGAGACCAACCACAGCGTTGCACTCAGGCCAAGCCCTGGCTTTCCCCGTGCAACTGAAAATTCCTAAGTAAGATCCCATCCTCCTCCGTTTCCCGGCCACGGGGGCTTTGAGGTTCTGCATTCTCACGGCAGATTGCAGCATTATGAACTAGCAAACAGGCTAACCAGCTCTGCGCTTTCACTATTTATAGGTGCTGGTGATTCCAACAACTGTAGGCAAAACAGTAAAATGAGAGAGGAAACCTCGGAAAATACAGAAGGGCTGTGGGGAAAACCACTTGCTAGGTAGTTATAGATGGGGTTGGGAATACCTGTGGAGAGAGAATCCTGGGTGAGTAAGGGAGATGAATTTAAACTTGCTAAATGTTGGCTGGAAGTGCCTGGTGGTTGAGTTATCAGTGGGCAGAAATCCTGCTGTCTTCAGGAGAACTGCGGAGAGCTTGTCTGGTTTGTGGCGTTCTGGAGAAACAGGAGCGCTATCCAGGAGGATGGCAAAATAGTCAAGCAAATTGGGAGCAATGCCTTGAAAGATTGCCAGGAGCTGAAGGGGTTTATTTATGAGGAAAGAACTCAAAAACCCTGAGTAGGTGAAGCTTGGCCAAAAAGGACCGGTAAGCATTTGAAGGTTTAAACTGCTAAGTGAGTACAATAGATGGTCTATCGCGGACGAATTCCCGGGACCAGGCTGAGGAGGAGGATGCTAAAGTCTGTGCTCCAAAGTCTTTCGTTCACAGACGTATGGAAGAACGGCTTTCAAAGAAGGGAGCAAGTGTTCACCTAATTTAATACTAAATATTAATTTTATAAATGCTTGCAAAGGATCTGATTTGGGACCAATAACTTCTGGTTTAGTCCAAGCATTGTGTGTGATGTTTTGACATGTAAAATCAGGGGTGAGTCCACTGCCTCCCATGCCGACATGTTCCAGTGTTTGATCTTCTTCAATAGTTCTTGTGGGTGGCTCCTCAGACCAGGGTTAATCATCTTCCCTGGCTAGCACCGGTATCTTGAGTCTGACTCTGGTTTGTTTGGTTTTGACTTCCAGGGAATTAATCAGGAGCTATTAGTTGGGGTTGGGGGAATCATTGTTTCTTGGCTTGCCAAACACTGTAATTTTTAGTAAGTTTTCTGGATTGCCAGAGTGAAGCCCAACTACCCACCAGCCCTTGCATCTTCTGTTCTTGGGGAATCTTTGTTGAGGAGGAGGCTGTTCTGGCATGTTTTCATGTGTGCTACGTTTATTTTTAAAATGTTTTCCAAAGAGGCTTGGCAACACGGGCTGAGGCTGTCATTACTGTGAAGAACTGGAAAATAAAAGAACAGCTGGTGTGTTTGGTGTCCTGGGAGCTGGCACTCCTAGGATTCCCTCTCCAAAAGTAAAATCAAGCTATGTATTTGTTTGTCTTTCATCATGTATAATAAATTATAAGAAGCTGAGAAAAAAGCCAAGCCAAATCCTGCAAAAAATCAGTTGGAAGTTGACAAACGCCCACTGGATAAGTACATTCTTGGCAATATGGGAGAGGAAAGAAAGTGGTAGGGCAATCTTCATTAAGTTTATTACCCTAAATTACTTAGGGACCTCTCCTTAGTTTGCATAGGCAGTTCCGAGTCCCCTGACCGAGAGGTGCACGGCAGCCGGCCAGGAGCGCGATGTCAGCCGAGGGGCAAGCGGTGCGGCATGCGGCGGGATCAACGGTAAATACCAAAGCTAGAGGCAATGGAAGCCGGCCTGGCGCTCCAGCTGTGCTAACTGGTCTGGAGGAGGAGGCGAGCGTAAGGATCTGGACTAAACTTCCCGCGTTGCCTGTGCAGCACGGAGCCCGCGGCACGGCACCGTGTCCCACCTGGCCTGCGTCGCTTGCTCCTCCTGGGCTTCCCGCCGAACGCTCTTCGGTTATCTCTTTACTTACTTTAAGGGTCTGCTCTGTATCTGCTCATTTCGGTTTTTTAATCTTGATTAAATATCTCCCTAAGTTTGGCTTTCACAGCCCCTTTATTTCCCTATGGAAAAACCTGTGGAGGGAGAGGTGTGCGTTGGAAAAGGCCCGCAAGAGCCCGAGCGTGCGCACTAAGCCCGGCCAGCGTACATCTCTCCCCAGCATCGACGTACTGGAGATCGGACTCGTATGCCATGTTTTTCCCGTGTTCCCTGCACAGAGCTGTGAGTTCTGCTTCCTCTGGGTCCTCTTTGTAGCTGAGAGCATCCCCGTCATCCCCCGTGGGCTTTCATAGAGAACGCATTCGTTGCGGTGTTTGTAGAAGTTACTTGCGAGTATTTCCTTGTCCTATTTGTTCTGAACTTATTACAACGAATGCGCAAGGGTAATTTGAAAATCCTGGATTTAAGGGAAATACGTTACGCACCAGTATTTTGGGGCACTGGCCAGGTTTCTCTGCCAACCAAAATGTTGCTGTGGCTTTTCTTAGTAGAGTTTTCCATGTAGAAAAAAAATTGGCTTGCACTCATTTCTCTTGTCTCTCTGCGCCTCTCGCTGCCTCTCTGTCTGTCTTGAACTTTCTTTTCTTAAGCATTTTTATTTGTTGTTCAAATATTTGCAGTCCTTAGGAGAGCAGAAAAACTTCAAGCATTTTGAAAACACAGAAGGGCTCCTTACGCTCAATGAAAATTACCGAGATATTGCTTTAAAGTGCCCTGCTTAAATAAATTAGAGAGTTCTACAACTCTTAAATGCCCCATAGAGATGCAAGAGGCACCTAGAAGAATAGGCCAGGTCACACTTAAATGAATCTCTCTTGAAGAACATAACAGTAATAAGATAAACTGACTCTGCACTAAACCGCAGCGGCACAGATAATAACACAATCCAGCTCCCCTAAATGAATCTCGCTCAGAGGAAGGGACCAGGTGACAGGCTGGAGCAGGAAAAGGGAAAAAAATTAAAATTATTTAACCTGTTGAAAGAATCAATTTTTCTGAGTCTCAGAGCAAAACGCCACCGGCCTTACGGATGGCGCTTCAGAAGCGGAAAGGCTTTTAAGAACATTTCCTTTCGTATAGAAGCAATTTGTTGGCTAGATATACGCAGCAATATGAATTTAGCTGCTGCAGGTAGGAACTAATAAAGCGCTGGTTTAGAGTGCTGGGCCTTTCTTTCCCTGTAACCTCTAAATCCAGGATTTAACCCCAGAGAGCGTCAGAATATTGTGGCGGTTGGAGTTTTGTCAACAGGCCCTGCGCAAATTGAGTTTGGTGGCTTCGTCAAGGTTATGTAACAGCAAACATTCGGAGAAATCGGGCACAGTTGTCAGCCTTTGCTCTGGAAGGGCACAGGATTAAATGAGCATAAAAATTTAATTGTCCTCTCACCCTGAATAAGGCCGGGGCTTTCCATATTAGGGTCGGGCTGGCAAGTTGAGCAGCAATTTTTATCTGGCCCCTGGATAAATAGATGCATTCAGCCTTCCCGGGCCTTCAACCTTCATTAACACAGAAATTAATCACATAAATTAAACATATATATTTTGCTGGAAAAAGCCTTAACAAGCTGCATCCTCTACTGGACGAGAGAAAAGAACCAGGCATGTGGACACATTTAGCCTGACAATGCCAGGGCTTCCAGAACATGTTTAGGTTTCTGCCCTTAATTTTCCAGGAGCGGAGGGGCAGCTGGTGTCGGTCGTCTCTGCTAAGCACGGCGCAGTCGGGGCAGCACAGACCCCGCTTCATCTGCGCTTTGCTCCGGGCTCTCCCCTTCCCCTTCTCAACGGGTTTTCTTTTTGCAACTTCATTGGTACGTTGCTGTAGTTCAGTGCCGTCAGTGGAGGTATACTGGTGTGTAATGGGAATAACCAAGCACAGAACTGCTCCTTTAGGTCTTATGGGGACAAGGGTATTCCGGGGCTTCAGCAGTGAAAAGTAACGCACCTAAGGTACCAGATTTGTGCCAGATAATGGCACTTTACATTTACACGGCCTCTTTCGTTCCACGTAATCCCACAGAGGTTTACAAGTAGCTTAATGGCAGCAAACTGCATCTGGTTCTGGAAAGGAGTCGCGGCGGGTGGCGGAGCGGTTGGCCAGGAACGCGGGTGATGTTCAGCAGCAGGATGACGGCCGATAACCCGGGCGCTTGCCAGAGCGGCGGGGGGAGCTCTTCTCCTCCACCTCCCGCCGTGAATGGCACTGTGTTACGTGATAACGTTGACCGTAAGCCATTAAAATAAGGCAGGATTTGCTTAAAAGCAAACGCCTTGTATTTAAGGTTTATTTTCCTCATGTTTAAAATATGAAATTACAGAGTAAAAGGAAGTGGTAAAACCTCTGTCACTCAAAGCCATGGGAATGTATCCGCTTGTTCACACATGCTCCCTGCTTATTCAAAGTGGGGTTCTCGTTTTACCGACTCATCCAACGCTTGGATGTGCTTAGAGGACAGCTTCGTCCTAGCCAACGTTTTGATTTCCAGGCAACTATAAGGAAGAATGCGCCGCACCGTACCTACCTTTCACTTGTGCGCCAGGGGTGGATAACATACTCCAAGTGCAGTTGCAGACAGGCCCAACGGTGGGCGAGACGCGAGCTCCCTTAGGTGGCCTAAGCGCCGCCCGGAGGATGCGCTTGGCGTTCGGGGGGCCTGCACGTGGTGTCGTGGTTTAACCCGGCTGGCAGCTCAGCACCACGCAGCCGCTCGCTCACCCCCCACCCCCCCCCTCAGTGGGATGGGGGAGAGAGTCGGGGGGAAGTAAGACCCGTGGGTTGAGATAGAGAGAGTTTAATAAGAGAGGAGAATAACAATAGTAATAATAATAATGGTAAGAGAATATACAGAATATATAAACCAAGTGATGCACAATGCAATTGCTCACCACCCGCTGACCGATGCCCAGCCCGTCCCGAGCAGCGATCGCTCCCCCCGAGCCGC
>JAKFQP010000219.1:251752-268168 GCA_023375905.1 Nycticorax nycticorax | reverse complement strand
TCGGCTGTGCCCTCCCCGTGCCAGCCCCTCCTTACTTCACCTAAGGCTTTTTCTTGGGAAAAGGAAGTCTCTAGCCTGCCGGCCGATGGGAAATGGGGATTGACGGAAGAGCCATGGTAGCAGCTTTCCACCTCACCCCTCCAGCAGCCCTCCCTTTCTGGGCTCTCGCCTCGCCTGTCCGGGTTGTTTCTGGTTGGTGTGGCCGCAGAGACGTCAGGGCAGACCCTCCAAGCGGGTGGGCGCTTGGGACTGGATGGTGGCTGGGGTGCAGCTCGTCCTGGGTGGAAAGCAGCGTCGCCCGCGCTCTTGTCAGCACCACGGCACACAAACCCCTGCGAAGTGTTTGCTGTATAGAAATCTCCAGCGGCAGCGAGCGCGCGGGTCTCTGTCCTGGAGGCTGCGGGCCCTCCGAGCCGAGGGGCAGATCCTGCTGGGTGCGGAATGCAAGGCTTCCCCTCCCCAGCAGCCTGCGGCGCGCAGGGCGACGAGCCGGCCTCGCGGTGCTGGGTGCCCCCACGTTCTCCATCCCGTCCTCCGTGACGGAGGGTGCTCAGGAGCACTCTGCGCTGCGAAGGATTAAGCCTGTCATCTCTTCTGGTTTTTTCAGAAAGAAAAAATCACCACTGAGAGTCTCCGAGAGCCTCTGGTTTTTAATGATCCATCCGTACCTTTCCATTGTGTTCTGCTGGAGAAGGCGTTTAATTTATTTTAAAAGATCTGGGGTGTTCAGCGAGCCCCGTTTGCACATTTCTCGTGGCATAGCCAGCATTCCCAGCAAGGGCAACTTCTTAGCATGGCAGGCTACAGAACAATGCAGCTTTTTTTCTTTGCCCCTCTTTCTCCCAAGGAACACAAGTCTCCCGGAGAAGAGAGCATCTCTCATTATATAAAAAGCGTGTGAGCCTGGCTGTGTGTACCCTACAGGTGGGAAATACCAACTTTAATAAAAATGAGCCGTTCCAGGCGTGGGTGCTGTAAGTCTGGTGACAAAACTGATTGTCCCCATGGCTGAAAATGCATGAAGGAAACAAGTGTTTTCGGGGGGAAAGGACAAGGTTCCATTTAATCTGTAGAGAAACCGCAGCTTCAACTCTCTAGGGCAGGAGAGGGCTGCCCGCGAGGTGCGGGAACCGCGCTTTTAGCGGGGGAGCCCGGCTCCCTGGCCCAAGCTTGTTAGTGCTGCTGCAGTAGAAGTGATAACAAACTCTCCTTTGTCTTAAGTTGCTATCTACAAATTCTCACAGGGAGAAACAAACCGCAGCACCACCAAACCCCCACCAGCCCAAGCTACCAAACCCTCGCTTATTTTCGCATGTGAAAATCCCCTGAGAGAAATATTTTGTATTGCTACTGTAGATAGAGTGCATGTACTCAAGAACAAAGAGGGCTTAAGAAGAAGACATGGTGAATATATAATAACTCTGAATAAATACGGTAAGTCCTCTCTTGTTTCTTTGCAAGTGCTTTTCAAGAAGTGAATAATAGTAAAGCTCTCCAAGTCACTTAGGGTCTGAGCCTGCAAATATCTACTCATATGAGTACTTCTTACTCATGTAAGTAGTCCCATTGAAGTCTGTAAACCTGCTCATGTGAGTAAGGCTAAACAAGTTCAGGGTCTAAAACACTGTGGGGGAGACAAAAGCATATACAAGTACAGCCCTAAGACTCTTCAGACATGGAGCAGCAAAAGATTTATCTGAGGCTTCCAGTGTAAAGCCTTGTAAATTAGTAGGAAGATCTAAAAAATCAGGCCGCCGCTGCATTGGGAAGCAATGGAGCTCTCTTAATATGGGGATATAGGGGTAATGTGATGGAAAGACTTAGGTGCAGCGTGTCGTCTAGCGGTGGTGTTCTGTACTCCTGGCAAGCAGGGCAGTAGCTGGAAGTCTAGCGAGCAAATAATTATAGTAATCGAGTCAGGATGAAACAAAGGAGAGGCCGTTATTCCAGCAACCGGCCAAGGGAACAAAAGTTTGGCTGGCGGGGTTTCCGAAGGCGAGCGGGATTTACCCCATCATGTGGGATATAAACTTTGATGCATTTCAATTGTTTTGCAGACTTGTTTGCTTCTACTTTTTAAATAACCTTTGATGAGAAATAAACTAATATTGACCATCAGTTTAGGAGACTAAATTTTGGGCAGCAAGAAATGGAAATCTGCACAAAGCCAGCGCTCGCATGTCTTCCATACTTGCCAACATAAAAATGATCTGTGATGGAATCCTTCTGCTCCGCGTTCAGTCTGATGAGGCGAGGGATGCAACTCTTCCCATGCTAAAGCCAGAACTGTAGAAGGAGCAAACTCTCCTCTCATGGGCTCTTTGGGGAGGCTCTGGGACCCTGCGCGCCTTGCACCCATGGGGACTGCAGGCCGGCCGTGCGCGTCTCCTGCCGACCCTTGCCGTAAGTCAGGCTTTACCCTTCAATAAAAAAAAGTTTGGCAGGTCTTGTCTGATTCCTGATGAATATGTGATGCAGCCTCGAGGTATTTTGGGATAAGTAGTAAGGAATCTGCCTGGCTGGCCACCTTGTCTGCTTTGCACCCTGGGTAGGGTTGGCCATGTGAGTATAGGAAGGGCATGGTCCGAGGGTCAGTTTTCTTCCAATTGGTAAACCTGTGTCCTAATCTCCATTTCTCAGGAAGGGAAAGTGAATTTTAGAGAAATTAAGGCCTAATGTCATGAAAGTCAATGGGAAATAAACAGAAGATGGTATTTTGGGGGATCTGCCCCCCGCGATTTCCTCAGGGTGAACCATGAAGTTTCTCTGAAAGGAGGAGGCCCGTGACACCTCCTGATGGAGATCCAGCTCTTGCCTTGTACTTGCCTCACGGTACCACTTACCTTTCAGGTGGGTTTGCCTCCCGCTTACTGGGCTGCTCTTGAGCAAAAGTCTCTTGATGTTTGGACATGGGTGGAAATGTTGGGCAGTGTTGTCGCTCCGTTGCCATCAGTTCCGTGGTCTTTTATAACTTGTATAATTTTTAGAAATTTTTAAGCAAGGCTGAGGGATTCTCACCCTTCTGCTGAAAGTGCCAAGCTACCGTCGTGTTGTTTCCATCACCATTGCGTTGGCTGTGCTCGAGGTCCCTTTTTCCTCGTTGGTGAAGTTGTCCTGGATTTTCTTTTCCTGAAGGCAGAATTTTATTCAATAACCTGACCATTTCTGTGAAATGTGACTTGAAATTCCTTGATTCACTGGGATCAGATCCCGTACCTGAAATACTGAGAAAGCCAGCTAGGGCAGAGATGCTTCTCACAAAAATTAGGGGTGATAAAAATGCCTGTATCCAGGCTGTTCCCAGGAGCCCAAAGAAGTTTGCCTGCCTGATTCGTAATGCCATAGATTGGACCCTTTGGACTTTGATTTTGCCATTTTAAAGCCAGCAGTATTTATATGAAGTTAACGGGGTTTCTACCAGTGCAGAATCTGTCCTCTCCTCTTTCAACTTTTCAGAGAGATTTCATTTTTGTGCCTTTTTTTCTTTTTTTCCCCCAAAGAAAAAAAGAAACATTTAAGGGGGGAAAATAGAGATAAGAAAGCCCGTGAAGAAATACTATTTCTAAGTAATGTACTTTTTTCAATGACAGCTTAGTATTTTTGTTAAACGGCACCACTTTCAGCTTTCAAAAAGGTTTAGCCAACAGTGCTCACACTGCTTTCGACAAGGTAAACCTTCCCCACCCGTTATAACCTTTAGGTCATTCCAATCATGTTATTTCTCCCATAATGCCAGAAGTAATGGAGTAGGCAGGAAGTGAAAGTAGAAGTTATACAGCGCTGCTCTCCGGCCTTTTGTTTGCTTGTCTATAACTACCTTAAACTACTTCCTTCTCATCATTATAACAATGGGATGAAATGGTTCTTTATAAATGGCCATGAAGTAAAGGCAGGCTGCAAAGGCTTCTGTAACCTATTATTATGACCTTTCTCTCATCAGTAATTGTTTAGCAATTTGTACCTGAAAAATCCAAGCTGCCTGTAATGTGCCACACAAGGTGTGGTGAAAGGGCTTTGGAGACAGCTAGAATAATTATTAAATACCAAGGTGGTACAAGGCAGCGAGCCTAAGCAGCGTGAAAAGGCAGCAGAAGATTGAATAACGAACGCATCTCCAAACGCATTAGGCCCTGGCTTGTTTTGGTGGAAGAAATGCACGGGGTTCAACACGGAGGGGTGCTGATGCCGAGCCTGGATCCGCTTCGTTAGGGAAAAGCCACGCCAGACCTGGTGTAATTCTGCCACAGGTTTCTGTGGGCAGAAACCAGACTGGGCAAAACTCGGGGTGTCTCTCAGGAGTAGCGGGAGCACAGAGCCCTGAAATGCCCCGGTGCTTTGCCTGTAAGCCACAGGGCGGTGGTAGGCACCGCTTCAGCGTTGGGGCCCACCGATGCGTTCGGATTAAGGCTGCAAGCAGCCTGACCTTCCCCAAACTCCTTCAGCTGGTCTCTGGGGGCAGATATAATGCCAATAATGGTATTTTTTCACTGACTTTTGAGCATGGCAGCTGATGGAGCTGTCCTTGCGGCTGGCGATGGCTCAGCACCAGGCACGGTAGGGACGGGCGAGGGTAAGGCAGGATGGATGCCGGGAAGCGCCCGTGGGCTGCGCACGCTGCCGTCTCTCCAGTCCCGTCGTGATTGTAGCAAGGTCTTTGGTTATGTTTTGGAACCGAAAAGTAAAACTTCTGAAGTGTCCAGAGTTTGCCTTGGGCTGGATCGTTTGAGGTATTTTGTCCATCTCTTCCTTGTCCCAGGTCTGGCCACTCGCTGTATTGTGTGGTTTGGCCTTTGCTGGCCCTTTTCCCATACCCGTTAGTGTTTGCCCGGCGAGTGCCAAGGCTTTCATTCTTCCTTCCCTGAATGGCTCCAAATTTGCATCTCCTGCAAACAGCCCGGCTGCTGGAGTCGCGCTGGCGGTGAACGGCTGACGCGCTGTTTGTACACACTTCTTCTGGGGTCGCAACTCGCTCCTTGGCCACGTGGAGAAAATAATATTGCTTGACTTTCTTTTTCACACTCTTGGCTTTTTTTTAAATTCTTCCTTTTAAAATATTTTGACAGATTTTTCTAGTTTTGTGCCTTTGGCAACAGCCGACGTTGGCTTATCTCTTTAGTTGGGCTTTTCTGCATTAGGGTTTTGAACGCCGTCAGCCTGGGTGGTTACCAAGGGACAGGAGCGCAAAGAAAGAGCCATGAAGATGGGGCGAGCAAGTGGCGGCGGAGCTCTCCGGCAGGGAACTGCCGTGCGTGCCCTCTCCTGGCTGGAAGCAGCCAGCTCAGGCCGCTCGCCATGCTGCCCGCGCCGCTCTAGAGCCCAGCAGCGAGGGATGACATGGGGATCGATGCAGCAAACCCGACTGGGCTCTTCCTCCCTAACCTCAGCTAATGTCGCTGCACGCTCCTCCGTAAAGCTCCGGGCTGCCTGCCCCCCGGGCGTGTCTTTTCCAACCCGCTCCCCCCGGCCCCAAGTCTGGCAGGAGGCTGCTGGTGGGGTGACGGGTCCCCCCCAGCGTCAGGCTGCCGGTTAGCGCGGTCACCCCCCCCATGTGGGTGCTGGCGTGCTCCCTCCCGCGCAGAGCCGTGCTGCCGCAGCCGGGGAAGGAGGTTCTGGGATCCAGCTTGTCCTTCCCAAATTGGGATCGCTGCAGGTTGCTACGCCGTGGGCTGGCCACCGGCCCCGCGAGCCTCACTCCTGGGGGCTTCACAGAATAACTTCATCTGAGCCCTCACGTGGCTTTTCCAGATTGCTTCCTCCTCTTCCTTCTCCGGGAGGAAACGTTGTTGGTCAGATCCCGGCTGCGGTGCGGTCACGTGCATCAGCAAAGGGGCTGTCACTCGTGCGCTATCCGTGTCGTGGTGGCCGCCAGGTCTTGGGGTTCTGGCTGTAGCAGAAACATAGAAGGAGAAGGTTGGTTCTTGCCCCAGAGCTCGGCGCTGTCCCACCCGGCAGGGGAGGTTTGATGCTTGCCCTGCCGTTCACCTGCCTTAGAATCATAGAATCACAGAATCATAGAATGTTTTGGGTTGGAAGGGACCCCCAGAGGCCACCCAGCCCAACCCCCCTGCAGGAGCAGGGACACCTTGAACCACATCAGGTTGCTCACAGCCCCGTCCAACCTGGCCTGGAATGTTCCCAGGGATGGGGCCTCAATCCATTAATACCTTCATTAATACTGGAGGGCAGAGCATCGAGGGATCGGCCCCGTGTGTTTTGCTGCATCCTACGGGAAGGGCGGTGGCTTCGTGGTTGCCCTTGTTGGCATTATCAGCTTGCAAGGACAGCATTCAAACCTCGCAGGGCCAGCTTGGTCCTCCTGCCCCGCAGAGCTGGAGCGGGGTGAGCAGCGCAGCCCGCGGGGTGCTGGGCCCTGGGGTGAGGTGCCCGACCCGACGCTGCTGGTCCCTGGGGGGGACCTGGTGGCCTTGATGCCCCGGAGATGGCTGCCTTTTACTGTCACGGGCGCTGTGATGGTTGTATAGCATTTATTTAACTCTTTGGAGAAAAACCAAGAGCTGTGTCTTAGCCAACCAGCATGTTCTGCACTGTTATTCAGCCTAACCTGCCCGACGTCGCGTTACCTTTAGCAAGGGAGGAGCCAGATAAATCCAGCTAAACGTGTAAGCCGAGCCGATCGATGTGTGTGCAGAGCAAAGCAAACGCCAGTTTTTCTCTCTTCCCCCGGTGCTTTATTTATCAACCTTTTACACCAATTTCTTTCTGCTTTCAAATCCCAAAGGAGTGATGATGGAGAAGGATTTTCTTATCTGCTGCTGAAGAGAAACTGAGGCCCTAATCCTGCAAATATTTATTCCTGGGCTTAACTTTAAAATTAAGGCTGTTCATTAATCGTGGCAAGACCAGAAGACGATTTATCTTTCAGAAGAGTCCACCCAACTCCTCTCGGTGGGACAGGGCTGCTCTTTCCCGCACAGTTGCAGTCAGGTCCGACCATTTCACGTGGCTGCTCTTCAACCCCGCTCAGTTTGCTTCCAGCTCCTAGGAAAGCGGTGGGAAAGGTCTCTCCATGAAGTTTTAAATTTGTGTAGGAATTTTGGTGGATTCCTTGAAATTCAGCGGAAAGCTTAGTTTTTAAGTTGGGCATTCCGAGTACCAAATTAAGCTGTCAGGATGCAAAGTGATCCGGGGGAAGATGCGTACGAGCGCTCTGGCGGGCGCCCGCGTCCCTTCCCTCTCCGTGCTGCCTGGTAAGGCTTAACAGCAGAACCAGGGGCTGGGAATTACATTTTAGTAATTCTTTTCTAGTTATGTCAGATTTCTAGCATGCTATTAGAGACATATGTGTCATCCTCACCATCACCCAACATATCATTGCTGTTTCAAACTGTTACCAGAGCTGTTGACACAGAATATTGTGTCTGTCGACAGCTCCAATTAGTTGGCGTGTCTGACTACTGACAGCACAGTCTACTTTTGTTTATGAAGACGGTGTGAGCTGTATCTCACTCTCGCAACCTCCAGTGGCAGACAGATGGATAGAACTATATAATCATCAACGGAAGCGGGTGATATTCTGTCTTCACAAATCATCATGTGGAGCAGAACCAACGGCCTTTTGTCTGCTTTCAGAAATGACTGCAAGATTCCTCCCATCTGTCAAGTTATGAGGATGAATATGTATAAAATACATCAGATATATATGCGGGGTTTTGTACTGGGGGCTTTTTTTTTTTGTTTTTTGTTTGACTGGGGGGCGAGGGGGAAGGGGGGAAAACTGCTTCTGAATTTCCACCAGATGTTGGCTACGAGAGATGGAACGGTAGAGGGAGAAGCACAATCGTTTTCTCTCAAATGGAACTTTCTTGAGGCTGTTTTTTATTTTTTTTAAAAGAAGGAAGGGACCAACCCCTCATCGTTTGCAGATGGGGAGGCCGTGCAGTCGCAGCTGAGCACGGAGTGCAGCCTAACGCACCCCTCACGTGTATTTAATCCTCTCTATTGTGTGATTATAAAATCTTAGCAGCTGCCCGACCGGGGATGTGCTGGTTTTCATTTAGCAGCAGTGACAGATACAAACTGCTCTCAGATGCGCGGTTCCTCAAGCACAGCGTCCCCCGGGCTCAGGGAGGGTTTGTCCTGAGAACAGCCCCCCTCGGCAGGTAAGGAGCATCCGTGGGGCTCGGTCGGCCAAGCAACCCACGGGGCAGTGTTCCTTACAACACCTAGAATTTAAGCGTGACAGCGGTTTTCTTAAGAACAGTGAGATTAATTGAGATACACAGATTTTTTTTTTTTAAAGAAATGAGGCTTTCTTTCCTGACGGTAACGGCACACCGAGATTTCCAACAGAACTTTTGTTCTAGCCAGCAAGTTCTTACAGAGCGGACAAACACCCGCTTGGAAGCGGAGGGGAAATGGGAATACGAGTTGTATTTGTGCGGTTTCTCTGCCTCGGTTTCCCACTCTGTGCTGGTTTTTCGGCCCTCCTCTGCTCTCACACGCGCCGTAGCGTCTAAGTGCTGGTCCTGACTGCCCAAAGTGAGTTCGTGTTTATTACTGGCTGAGGCGGAGCAGGACTTGAGTTTTATCCAGGAATTAAGGAATGCAGATTCTCTTGTTCCTGTTTGCTGTATTTCATGTAGCACACGAACAAATGCCGTTTCCTCGCCCTGGTAAGAAATGAGCTGTAGCCTTGCAGAGATGTCCTAACTCTCCCTGCAACGTCGGCAGGACCTGGTGTACGAAATGTAAGCATCTCCATAAAGCATCAGAGAAGAGCACTGGTGGGGAGCGTTTTGGGGTTGTATTTTGTATTCAGGATCAAATTCTTACGAAGGCATTTGGAAAAAACCCAGTGATATCCAGGGTAGTTTTGGTGATCCCCCTCCCGCCCCCCCCCTTTTTTTTTTACCCCTCGGTATGGTCGGTAAAACTGGTAACCCAGTGAGTAGAACTTAGTGGGAGGGATGCCGCTGCCTGTCAGGTTCTGTGGATTCGCAGTAATCTCTGCTGGAGCTTGGAGAAAAACCTAAAAGTTCCACCCCGCCTGATTTCCCATCCTTCCTCACTCCTCTCCACGAGGGAGGAGAACCTGAAGCTGGAGAGGAACGTTACTGCTCTGGACATGGGCCAGGTCTCGGTGTGTTCGATGCAATAATTGCACCAGGTAAATCAGGAATATGAAAGCACCGTAATTCATTCAGAATTTAGCCATCTTCCAATGGTACCTGGATTCGATTTTTGCAAACCCTCAAGCAATTGGGCTGTGTGGGGTAAAATACTTTTGACTTGGAATTTTTTAGCAATTGAGTTTAAAATTTACGTGAATTCGTGGTTGCACTCTAGCGTTTCTCAGCTGCGGATGAGCAATGATACCACGGGCTCGGGCCGTACGCTCGGAGACACAGGTGAAGTTTTGAAAGTCCCTGAGCAGGCCACAGACCGCACGTATTGCAGAGTCACGGAACGGTCTGGGTCGGAAGGGACCGTCAGGGGGCATCTAGTCCAACCCCCAAAATATTAAAAGACGTTTTCTGAACACGCACGAAGTCCAAGGAAATACATAGCGAGCTCCCGGCTAATGGTAAAACACAACGGAGTAGCTAAGTTAGGTAAATAAATAATTAATTTTTGTTTATTCACTTGACTGCACTAATTGCTGTGACCCAGTTCTCAATCAGCCCGAGACCCCAGTGAAATTCTCCCCGGTGGTCAGGCGCTTGTTCAAATGGAAACGCCAATATTTGGATGGCGGAGCCGCGTGGGTTGGAGCGAGAGACGCGGAGGCTCCGAGTGCCCCCTCGAGAGCTGCTGAGCCCCCGGGGGTGCGAGAGCAGCTCCTGCGCGTCCCGGGCTGCGGAGCGTGGCCGTGAGCAGGGGCTCGCACGAGCCGCCTTCTGCCAGGGTCGCTGCGCCTTTTTGTCCCAAGGCCGAAAGAGGGACCGAGCTCTTCGCAGCGGTGGGGGGCTTGGGCAGCGCCGGGTGCGTAACCGCTGCCTCCGTGACTTCACGGACGCCGAGCGCTGCTGCGGGGCGGAGGGCTTTGGTGGGAAAGTTCTGGACCGCTGCCAGTACCTGGAAGCGCTCCCCTCCTTCCCCAGGCACATCTGGCTCGGGGAGCCCCGTCCTGCGACCGGGGCGCCGGAGGGGTTAACGGGCGGCCAGAGGCAGGTCCCAAAGGTGGCTTCCCTCGCAAAGAGAACAGCTCTAGGAGAGCGTGTCAGCCTCCTGGGACGCTCTTCTCCGAACAAAGCTCCTTTTCCCGTCACTTTTCTCTCTTCTTCTCCCTCGTGCCGTATGACGCAGGCTGTGGGACTGCCAGCACCAACGCTAGATGTATATTTGTTTCAGAATGTTGTTTTTAATTTATTTTAAGATCTATTTTTAAATGGCGATAGGTTAGGCTCTGAGAAACCAGTGATGCCTCTGTTTACCGAAATAGGAACAGTATTACTTAAATAGTGGCTGTGCCCTCGAGCTGGGGTGTGAGGGGGAGGTGGGGACCCCCTCATTGCACAGGGGGGACACACGGCCAGGCACAGCCCCTCCTGCCACGGAGAACGGGCAGGCCGGGCGAGAGCGTGGGCTCCATCCCTGCTTCCCGCGCGGGAGCGGAGGCTCTCGAGATTGGGTTACCTGTGCAAGTCCATGGCATGAAACGCGTTCCTCCCTCTTGTGTTCCTGGGGGTGCCCTGACCACAAATCACCCTTCGGGCAAATTTACCTGTCACTCTGGTACTTACAGGAGATTTTTTTCTCCTGTGGCAACTCCTGCAAGTTTAAACTTGTTCTGAGCGCAGCTCGGAAGGGACAAGCCGTTGCAGAGCCATGGTTAAAGCAGGGGGCACCCGGGACCACCGGCTCGCGGAGTATTTTAGGTCAGGAAAGCGGGAGGGCTTCCCTTTAGACCAATGTGATTGCACTGGAAATATTTGTTATAGAAGTAAATCCGGTATCCCGTGAACTGTTTATGTCAAGGAAATGCTCTGGTTTGAATAGAGTTTAAATTCAAAGTAGAATTTTACCTCAACTTTTTTTTAAAACGTGGAGCCAAATCCTGGCAGCTGTAGCTGGCTTGGAGACAGCGGCGTTTCGCCGAGGAAGAGTTATTGCTCATCCCTAATGGAAGCCGCCCCTGGGAGCGGGGGAAAGGGAAGGTGTATCCCCGTTCGGTAGGAGGCCACAGATCTGGTTTTGAGATGCTGCACCCGAGACGCCGCGGGCTCCGAGGGCTAAGGGCGGTTTCGGGGGAGTTAAAGTCAGTTCCGTGGCGGGAGCGCCGGGCTGTGCCGCTGTTCATTGGTGTCCTCTAGCAGCGAGAGGGGGTTTGGTCCTATTTTGCCTGGCTTGCTGTGTTGCCAGGTGCTAATCCTGCGACCTACCTTAATTCTCAGAGTTCTTTTCCTATTTTTCGTTGCAGGATAACAAGTATCTTGACTGTAATCTATTAATTGAATTGAATAAACTTGTTTCCCTAGCAGTGAGAGCATATTGTTTGCACACAGTGTCATCCCAGGCCCTCCAGCTATCGAAAGATTGCCAGATATGTTTATTAAACCCCCTGAGCTTGGAAAGAACACAGAAAACTGTCATCTAGAGCAATATGAAAGTGCCTATCTCAGCTGGGGATCTGGCTGTTATGAATAAAGGAAGAGTTTGTGGTAGAGTTTTGAGATGTAAAGAGAAAAGGCTTCCCTATGGTGCAAATGTGTTGGAACCCTCAGGCGAGAAAAAAAAAATATTGAATTGTTGCCGGCAGTACAATGTAATTATTGAGTTAGCTGCGGCGAGGGCTGCCGGCGCCCAGGCGAGGGCCTGGTGGCTTCAGCTTCGCTTTTCGCTTTTCTTTGCCCCTCAGGACAAGGCACATTTTGAATTGTGGCATTTCCCTCCCCCTGGCTTCTTCTTACCAGTGACTGAACCACAAATATCCACCGGATTTCCAATGATTTTGCGGAGCGATGGGGCTCGCAGTTCCCGTTTTGCAGCCGCTTCCGTTCCCTTTCTGTTGCAAGTGAAATGCAAACTTGCCGCTAAGGGAAGGCACGGGGGGAGGAATGGTAAACCTGCGTTCCAGGTCTAAGCTGTGCCGTGCTGCAGCCTCAGACCTGGAGAGTTCTGGTTTGTCATGCTGCGTCCTGGCTTTACTGAGCTTGCCCCTGCTGATGTCAGGACTTCACCTGCGTGCAACGCAGCCAGAGCTGAGAAATCGAGATTGGAATTGTCTCTGTGAAGGACGGTTGCTTCTGCTGACCTGAAATCCCATACACCTGAAGGCGTATTAGATTAAAACATGTCTACACCAGCAATTACTCAGCTTCTTTTTGCTTGTCACCCCACTTAGAGGCTGACATTTCCTGCAAACCAGCCATGCAAGCTCAAAGCATGCTCTTACAAAGGGAGAGAATTAGTTTCTGTTGGTCTGATGACTCCACTTGACGTTGTGGTGTTTCTTTGGGAGCTGCTGGTCTAGATGCTGCACGGCACCGGAGTGTTCCTTATACTTTTTTTCCCCGCAGTTTCCCCTCCAGAAAGTTCTTGCTGGCCATCTTGGAAAAGACACTTCTGCTTCATATTAATTAAACTTACCCCCTTTGTTGTTCATATGCGCTATGGTCTTATTTTAGTGCTAAAATAATATTTTTATTGAATATTTTATTTATTGGGTTTTTTTAAATGAAAAAACCCCATCTTGTAGGTGCTGCTTTTGGCAGCCTGGGCTGCACAGACAGAATACTGGCGTACACACTCTTAATATTTAATGGTGAGAAGACATGGAAAATGTGTTGTGTAGTGAACAACAAGCGGTGAGGTAGAGCTCAGACAGGGCTGATACCTATCTCTGGTTCCCATCAATTGCTCAAGACAATGGGGATCTTTCCATTGACTTTGGTGAGCTGCGGCCTGGGTCCCATGTGTCTGTAGCCAAAATATATTGTCATTGATTATTTATGTTGCCGTCATGCCTCGAGGCTCCAGTCCAGATCTCTGGGTCCCGTTGTGCTGGGGCGTCACTGAAGCACGCAGCTAGCGCCGCTCTTAAAGCTCTTTCAATCCAAACAGAAGAGCTGTTTCGTAAACCAGCCCTCTCCTAGAGACAGCGACTGGGTTCCCGTGCTGGCACACGAGAGTGGCCTGCTTGTGCTTTTGGCCACCAGCGTTCCGTGTTACAACCCGGGCTGCGGTTGCCAGTAAGCCAAAACCAGATACGGTTGGGTTTTTTATTCCTCAGCTTAAGGAAGTACTTTGTGCTTTCAGGAGCATGCTCCTTTGCTTTCTGTAGCAGCGTGGTCAGGTTTTCCTTGCTTTTCCAAGGGGAATGCAATTCCTGTGAAATTGCAGTTGTATTTGCCCTGGTCTGTAAAATATTTTTTGTTTTACTTGACCATTTTCCAAGGAGGTGTATTAAAATGTTTGTGTGGTCTCTTGTCTCCCTTGCATCCGTTAGCAGAGGTGAGCTTACTTCTTTGCATCTCAGACTGATAACTCGGAGTCACAAGCTTTTAAGAATCGGGTTTTCACTGCTAACCCTGTAGAGGGGAGAAGAGGAGAAGAGATTCTGAAGCGGTTGGTTTGGCTGTGGACTGCAGCCCATGGCTTGGGTCACCTTTGGTCGTGCAGAACTCTGAGAGCTTGAGCTGACTCTAGCAAGGCAAGAAGTTCAGTTGTTGGTCTCGCGTGCTGGGGGAGCGCATCCAGCACTCGCTGTCAGCTGGCCCAAAATCCTTATGCAGGGCAAAACTACTGAAATCGTCTGCATACGCGGTGCTCCTCGCTGCTGCTCTGTGCGTGGTGGTTCCCGAACGCGGGTCCTGGGGCAGCCGTGCTGCTGGCTGCCGGGAGACCTAAATGGAAGCAAACCTCTGGTCCAGCAGGAAACTGAGGCTAATTAACTGCCCGACGGCATCGTTTGCTGGAGAGGAGCTGTGGGTTATCAGCCCGAAGTGGTGAAGTTCACCTGTGTTCAACCCGGTCTGTGCCTGTTGTTCACTGTTGCCAAAATTTACCTTTCTATCCATGATGGGTTCAGGTCAGGTTCTTTGCCGATATTGGAGCCTCGTGGGAAGAATTCAGTGGGTGATTTTCTTCAGGGCTGACTCCCAGGGGAGGTATTTGTTGCTTGGTTTCAGCCGGACCTCGGGACAGCGCCTGTTCGCCCGCCCATCAGCGTTTGCCCTCGTCCCGCTCAGAGCCCTCGCAGCGCCTCGTGTAAAACTGCTGGATTCCGCGGGTTTTCTGGAGGCTGCGGAGCCTTTCCCTTGAGCCCGCTAGCAGAGCGGGGCGTGCGGGGCCTTGGCGTGTTTTTCAGGTGATACCCCCGTGACCGTGTTACCTGGGAGCGAAAGCCGGTTCATGCCACTTGCAAGCTGTTTGCTGGAGTTTCCCCAGTTTGGAAAATCCCGTCAGTCCCCTCCTCCCCTGCCAGGGGGTACTCGTGCCGCCCTGGTCACGCTGACGCCTCCTGTCGCTGCCCGTGCTCTCCACCGAGGCAGCGATGCTCAGGCGGGAGATGTGGGCTTAGTTCCCAGCTGGGCTGCGGGCCTGATGCTGGATGCTAAACAAGGGCCCGCAACTGAGCATCCTTGGGTTTTGCCCCGCGCCCCCCGTGGCCGGCGCTTGGGCGCACGGTGTTCGCCGGGGGAGCGGTTCCCTACCCAACACCCGCTGTGCCCTACGGTGGGCGCGTGCCCTACGGCGGGCGCGTGCCCTGGGCGCCTGCCCAGCCGCCTCCCTGCGGGGCTCGGGCTCTGCCGTTTAACAGACATCGTGCCCTAAAACACCCGGTGGTCAAACTGAAGCAGTAGGTTACTGGCGGCGCTTTACTGACCCGTACAGAGCAGCGTGAGCTCCGAAAATGCTGCGAGACAGCTTTCCCTAGGGCAGAGCGGCTTAGTGGTCCTTGTAGGTCTTGGTCAGTGTCTCAGAAGGATTTATTGTTTTTCCACCCGGGAACTGGGGGTAATTCTGCAGCACCATCTGTAGCTCAGGGCTTTGCTTACAAATTCAGATGTGTGTTCCAGTGGGAAGCAATCTTCAGTTTAAATAGTGCCATCCTCAGTGTTTCAGATGATCTTTAATCCTTACATGTACATATATACAAGGTTACACGTGGATAATCTATACTCAGCCGAAGCTGGTGGCAAAGCCCCCCCGGCTGTCGCGGAGCCTTCCCTGGCGTCCCCCTCTCTCACAAGGGCGTGCTGTGGTTTCGTGGGCTGACCTGGGGGCTCTGCCTGGGCTGAACCACCTGGTTTAGAGCTCTTGCTGAAGGAACTTTGTGGGACAAACATTTTTTCAATGTCAACTTTCTTGGTTGATGTTTTAAAGTAAGCAAAAGAGATTTAAGAAAAATAAAAAATATTTTGTCTTGGAAATGTGGAAATAGGAAGTTTCCACGCTGTTGGAAAAAGGAAACTCTTCAATAATAAAGAAGTTGCTGTGAAAGTGCCCCGGGTTTCTGCAGCATTCCCGTAGCTGACGATGTAGGTCTGTCAAGGCATTTGTTACCGGCTCTCGACTGCATCCCAGAAATTACGTTAGTTTTGCTTCACAAGGCTTTTCGGTTTTACTTTCAGACCTTGGAAAACGAAAAGTACCACAACGTGTCATCGTTAGCGTAAGGCCACCTGCGAAATACCTGCGAAAGTCCAGTATTTTGGGTTACAAAAAGCGAAAGGATTGCATACGTTCCTTTCAAATACTCAGCTTTCCTTCCACGAATCCCTACCCTGTTTTAGGGGGTTATTTATTTGTTTATTTTCATGACGCCGCGCTTACCTTGCGGCTGGGGGGGAGCAACCCCAGAGGCTGTTTGCAGCGGAGAGGTGAGCGTAGCAGAAGCCAGCTCGCGTGGCTTTGCGGCAAAGCTGTTTTTCCCCAGGTCTCTCACCCCGAATGACAGCCCGTGCTCCCCATTACCCCTCGGCGCAGCGTTCGGCCCTTGTGATATCGTATATGTGCATTAACAAATAAAGGGATGCATCCACAACAATTATGTTCCTCTTCTGCTTGATTTAGTTGTCAGCCCGCGTTCGCGGCTGGGCAAAGCGTCCCCTTCGCAGCCCTGCCAGCCCCACCGCCTCCCCCCGCAATCTCAGCCCCGCGCAGCGGGCAGGCCAGGTGAGCTTGGCTCCCGTTCAGGTTTTGGCTGTCTCTTTATCTGAAATTTTTAAAGGGGGACGTCAGAAGCGGTAATTGCCATAAATTACACACTGTCTGTTGTAAATTGTGATGAGAACATAATTGAAAATTGAGCTGAGAGGCACTTCCCAGGGCCGCGCCGCGCGGGAGCCAGAGGACAGCCTTAGCAATTTGCAGTGGGCCCGCAAAGTCCTTTTTTCCACCCCTCTCTCCAAAAGCGTGATTGATTCCCGTGCTGTAGGATGACGCTCCCGTGTCAAGGGTTGGCCTGCGGGTCCTGGCGAGGGTTCTGGAGGCGATTCTGTGGGGCTCACA
>JAKFQP010000219.1:205436-227019 GCA_023375905.1 Nycticorax nycticorax | reverse complement strand
GACAACAGACACCGTCTGTGGGGAGACCGAAGGGAGGAGGCTTTGCTTACATTGGAAATGAATGTGTATTTTCATTCTAAAAGGGGGTGATTTTAATAATAGATGGATATTAAAATAAATATTTATTTATCAGAATCCTGCTGACCCGTGAATTATTCCAGCTGCGTGGGCTGGTGTTAAGGGCAGCCAGTGCCGTCCTGCGCCTTTGACAAGACCGAGATAGGCAACTCTGGAATCGGTGGAGCTTCACAAATTGGTTGCTCTGTAGCCAAGCCCTCATCAATTCTAGCAGGTGAAAAGGGAATTAAATGTCTCCTTTTTCTTAGGGGACGAATATTGGCATAAAAAATTTATTTTAGCACCCACATATTAATTCAGTTTTCAACTACAAATTGGGTAAAGCAAACATCCTCCAGTGCATTGGATTCCCTGCATTCACACGCGCTGTCACCTCCAGCTCATTGGTGGGGGAGGAAAATTCCTTGGAACTTACTTGGAAGTAAAACAATTACAGTTTATCCTTACTTTTGGGAGGAGCCAGGCTGGTGAAGGGAAACCCTGTTCTCAGATGCCAAATGGCATTTTTCTGCTGGAAAAAAGCCAAAAGAAAAGGCTCCCAGCCAAGACCTTCTATTAACAAAAATCTATGCCCCAGCCAGTCCCTCTCCGCAAAACCAGAACCCCCCAATCTGCTCTTGCCGTGGTGCCGCTGAAGCAGCAGCGCGACTGCTGAGCTCTGTAACCAGCAAGGGGGCTTCGAAAAAGTCTTCGTGGGTGCGGGAGAGCTCGACAGAACCGGGGAGGACGCCAGGACTCTGAACGGGCTCCAAAGGCCTCAGAACATTTTGGGTTCTACCGTCATGGGATTAGGATTTTCCTGGTGAAAATTGTCCTGACCTGTGTCAGACTTTAGGATTTAAAAGAAGAAGAGCACACAACTTGAAAAGGAGGATCTAGGGCCTTTGGGCTGTGTTTGAACGCGGGCATTACGGTACAGAGGCAGGTTCCTACTTTGGATGCCATTTTAGACCATTACCCTATTTCTTCTTCTTTCTTTGCCAATTACATTTGCATTCTGTGGTGACCCCATTTCTAAGTTCCGTGGGCCTGTTTGAGCTGCGATGCCCAATTTCAGAATTACTGCGCTAGATATTTGAATTTTTTTTTTTTTTTGGCACACCTGAGCAAACTGCAAATGCTTCGAAAGCAGATTGAGCGATTAAAGTCCGACTTATTGGATGTTTAGAGAATTGTTATCACCTGTAGATGGTACCAGGTGGGGGAAAAATAACACAAATTATCGGGCAAGAAAGGGCTTGTCAGGGAGAGTAATGAGTTAGGAGATGGATAAACACAAGGGGGGTGATGAGAACCACGACTGGTAGGAGTCTTGGCGAGAAACAAGCAATGCATCACCAAAAATGTTGCATGCAGTGGGATGGCCGGGTCGCTCAGGTTTCCTTGGCTGTGTGGCCTGTCGCTCCAGGTGTCCTCCAAAGCCAGGAGGCCGCAGAAAATAGACAGAATAAAGAATTTTCTTTTGTTTCATATGCATTTTAAAAGGAAAAGATTTTTTTAGATAATATTTAAATATTGAGTAAATGTTACTTGATAATCATCTGTCACTTCATCTGAAGAATTAAAAATGCTTCATGCTTGAGCTGTTGGTGTGCCATCACTTTTTCAAATGATATCAAGTATAAATAAATTATATTACTTACAATAAGATGCAGGTTTTGTTTTGCTGCAAAAGATTAAAATGAAAATTAAAGTGATGTTGCTGGAAGACTAAAAATGTGGGGTGCATCTTGTTCTAGAGCAGGCACAGGAGCTGTTAGTGCCGAGAGTGACAGCGAAGCGGGGCGATGGACGTTAATGCCCCCTTATGTCTGGCTGAGAGAGCTCTAATGTAAGAGCACATCCCCTTTTTGTCTAATTCAAAAGTTTGTCATCTACCTGTCACATAATAGGCGCCAGCTTTGCAATATCCCTCATCCTACTTAACGAGCACACAGCTGTTTGGAGAAGCTGTCCCTAAGAGTCGTGGTGAAAGGTCTGGAAACCCGAGCCTTACTGTAGAGGCAGGATGGTAAAGAAATTCAGTATTACCTGGCATTAAAATATCTGCTATATTTTTTTTATTATTATTATTTTGAGGGCAGTATTGGTTAATTCAAGAAATATTCTTAACTTTGGGGTGGTATTTCCTGGCAGCGGTACACCTCAGCTCATCCTCTTGCCGTACGAGCGAGGGAGCGCTGGCGGTGTTGTAAGGAGCAGCTGCCTCTGCAGCTCAGATTTTTTCCTTGGTCTCCACCTCAGCTTTCTGGACTCCGAGTATTTGTGCCGTCGGGTCTGCACCTCGCTCAGGTTGATGCTGGCTCTGGATCTCACCACCTTCTTGGTGAGGTAAGGGGAATCGCAGCACCTCTTGTCTGGCAAACGGCTGAGCTGCGGTTGTTCTCAAGGAGGCAAAACAATCCAAGGCATGGCTTGTCCCCGGCACAGCGTACTGGCAAACATCTTTCTCCTGGAACAAGCATCCTGCCAACATCAAAACATTCAAAGCAATTACAACTTTTGTCTCTTGCTTTCCCCAAGCCCCCGGCGGTTGCAATAGGTTGGATTTCCCTAGGCCAGCGGCGTCTCTTTGGGAGCCTGGCGAGCCGTGGATGTGGCACCCGTTGGTAGATGTTCGGGGGGGAAGCAAGAGAAGGGAGGGAAGGGGAAGCAATTGGGGAGGTGCACCTGAGGCGTGGTGACTCTGTGCAGCAGTGTTAGCATGTGGAAGGCATCTGGTCGGTCCATCGGCCTCGGAGGCGGCAGCTGTACATATGTACGTCGTTCCTGGTGGCTGTTTGTCCATGCTCTCCTTGGAGCCCTGTTGTAGTGGAGGCCCTGCAACGCCCGGGCAGGCTGGGTCAGTGCTTTGCGGGTCTCACCAGCAGGGTTTGTTCCCTGAGGATTAACCTGGCTCTTTCCTTACGGCTGCTGCCCTTGCTGCCTGGTCTGTCTGCCCTGGCACGGAGAGCAGACCGTCCCTTCCTGGCCTGCAGCAACTTCAAATGCATCTGAAGGCGATCTTCATGTCCTCTCTTGAAAAGCAACCTCAGCTCTACCTTCCCACATGTTTTCCAGGGCTCCGGTTATATTATGTGACTCTGAAATCAATAATCATCGCCTTCTTGTGTTCATGCATTGAATTCCAGGGCTACGGAAAACCCTACACTCATTTTTGCTCTCTTGTCCAGGGTGATGCAGCCTCCTGGAATGTTGTTTTTGGAAACCACAGCTACTGCGGAGCTGTGCAATGGAGCTGGGTGACAAATGGTCTGTGGGGAAGAGCAGTGGAAGGATGTCCCGTCGGTGTATTCCTGAGGAAATTCCCTTTTATGCCTGGGCTGGCCGCAGCTCCGAACCGCCCCTCCTGGATAAGCCAACCTGACCCTCCGAGAGGGAAAGCAGAGCCCAGCTTGCCCGTCCCAGCGCTCTTTTGCTGATTGCAATTATGTTAACGTGAGGGCAGAACTCTTTCCTGCACATTAAAAAAACCCACCCCACCTTCCCCCCACGTGCCTCTCTCCTATTTAATTTCTTTCTATAAAAACCTCCGCAGTAAGATGGATGCGGCAGACGTCTACTCTTCTGCTAAAAGATTATGCTTTGAAGCCACGCAGTAGCCTCACTTTTCATGGCATTAATGATGTGGACTAAGCTTTGGGAATTGTATTTAAAAAATACTCCAAATAGAAGAGGGCTATTCAACTGCTAAGCACACCCATATTTTTGATAGCGAACGTGTGTGTGTACACGTGTGCAGAGAGCTCTTCTCAATTCTTCTTTTTCCTGGGTGTGAGTGCAGGCCGATATTATTTCCCCCCTTATTCCCCCCCCCCTTCCCAGTTTGAAATAACCAGAGCAAGATTTTCTTTGACACGTGCAAGCGGTTCCCAGCGGCGCGGCTCCCTGGTTACCCACTGAGGGCGTCTCGCCGCGGGAGGAAGAGCGCGGCTTGTGCTGGGAAAAAAGATTTTTTTTTTTTCCCCCAAGTAATTGTTTTTTACAGTATTTCAGCCTCAGAAAGTAAAAACCTGGTATTTCCAAGCAAATCGTAGCGACGGATCAGTGACTCGAAGTGGGAGATGTCGCCAGTGCTCGGGCGCTTTTTGGCTCTGGCGGGGCGATGGGCTCCGTGGAGGAAGTCATCCCTTGAGTCAGTTGCCGTACCCTTGCTGGAGGCGCTTGGGGTCCCTGGGGTTGGACGCAGCCCAGGAGAGCTGGACAACCAGGGTCTGCTGAAGTGAACGGCAAGAACTTTTTTGACCTGTGTTTGGAGAGAGAAAAAACAAAACACAAATCCCGCACTGAAAAATCTACCCTTGAAAAGTGAACTTAACAGTTTGGTCTCCTCTGGGATAAAATGCACAACTTCTACCTATTTACGTTTTCTCCATTTGACGACACCTTGTACTGTTCTGCTGAGAGCAGTGAACAGAATCACGCTGGCATTAGGGTTTATTTCTAGATGCACTAAATTCGCTGAAGTAACCACACTTTTAAAATGTAGACTGAAATTAATTGAGGAAAACACCGACGAATGATATCAGTGAATAGTAGCATCAATGAGCGTTTCAAACCATTCATGGTATTTTTGTGTTTTGTAGAATCATAGAATCATAGAATGTTTTTGTTTGGAAGGGACCCCAAGAGGTCACCCAGCCCAACCCCCCTGCAGGAGCAGGGACACCTTGAACCACATCAGGTTGCTCACAGCCCCGTCCAACCTGGCCTGGAATGGTCCCAGGGATGGGGCCTCCACCCCCTCTCGGGGCAACCCCTGCCAGGGTTTCACCACCCTCACTGCAAAGAATTTCTTCCTTAGATCCAGTCTAAACCTACCCTGCTTCAGTTTAAAACCATCCCCCCTTGTCCTGTCCCAGCTGGCCCTGCTAAAAAGCTTGTCCCCCCCTTTCCTCTGGGCCCCCCCCCTTTAAGCCCTGACCGGCCGCACTCAGCTCTGCCCGCAGCCTCCTCTTCTCCAGGCTGAACACCCCCAACTCTCCCAGCCTGGCCTCAGAGCAGAGGGGCTCCAGCCCTCGGAGCATTTTAGTAGCCCTCCCCTGGCCCCGCTCCAACAGGTCCATGTCCTCCTTGTGCTGAGGGCTCCCGAGCTGGACGCAGGGCTCCAGGGGAGGTCTCCCCAGAGCAGAGCAGAGGGGCACAATCCCCTCCCTCCACGCTGGCCACGCTTCTCCTGATGCAGCCCAGGACAGGGTTGGCTTCTGGGCTGCCAGCGCCCATGGCCGGCTCATGCCCAGCTTTTCACCCCCCAGCACCCCCAAGTCCCTCTCGGCATGGAATCCAGTGCTCTGTGAGTGTTCCGTATTATGTTGGAGTAAGACTGGAGAACGCAGTCCCACGTGGCAACGCGGCTAGCTAAAACTGTCCAGCAAAGCTGTCCTCCACTGACGGCATTAATGGTTCCATTGGTTTTTCAAGGAAGTTCTGTAATTTCTCATCAAACGCATGCTACGTAAACTTTTGGTGCCATTTTTCCCTGCAGAGAATATTTCCGGAGAGACCAAAGAATTCTGAAAAGTAGATGAAGCTCTAATGTTTGGGTAACGATAATCACGCCCAACGCGTTGACTGTGTGGGGTATATGACGCGCAGCGGCAGAGTTCTCTGTTTCTTCGGCGTTTTTACGTACTGGGTTGTCTGCCCCCGGGAAGCTGGCTGTGCTATTGCTGCCTCTGCTGCAAAGTCCATTTTGACAGCAGAGGGCTAATGGCTGACCTGGTAGCTTTTTAGAAACGTTTATTCGTGCAAGTCATCATTTTACCCCTGCAAAGGCAAATAATTTGAAGTGCTTTTACGATGCAAAGTTTAGGACGGGATTTATTAAAGGCGGCCAGAAGCTTGGTTTGGGGAAGCTGTTTTCAGCGGGCTCTAAAAGTGGGCGGGCAGCAGCCAGGGTGTGCGTGCGCCGCGCTATTGCCTCCGTTGGGAAGGGGTGACGATGTCTGTAAGAGAGCTGCTGGGCTCGGTTCTGCCGAGCTGCGTTCTAGGTAACCCAGGGAGGCCTCCCAGACAGCCCAGTGTCTCTTTGTTCCCCAGTGTCACGAGAGGGAAGCAGCAAGGGCCTCCGGCTAAAAAGCGTGAGCTGACCTGCGGTACGCGAGTGCAGGAGGTCACCCCTTTGATGTGGGATATACCTTGGGGCATCCGAATAGCTTCATAGCTGGCTCTCAGAATGCGACTTCCTGCAGTTGTGACCCATGGACCTTTCAAGTACAGTGGAGGTCTCGACAGAGCGGTCGTGCAGTTTCCAGAACTCTCAGGGATCGTTTGCTTCTCAGCTGGTTTGCTGGTGGTTGAAACGTTAAGACAATCGCCCAACGTTTTTCTTCTCTTGTGAAGTAAAGTTCGTTTTATTAAAATATATATTTTGCAAAGATGTAATAAAGCAGCTCAAACTTTTTCAAGGCTAGACAATACTTTGAAAACGGGTTCCAAATCTCTGGCCTCAATATATGAATACTAATTGTATCTTATCTGCCGTCGGTTATTGAAATCCCAACCAGTAGGAAAGCTAATCTGACATCTCCATTCACACACACCTTCTTTTGAGCCTCTTTACAATTCAGTCACTGTTATCAATGATTAAATATCCCAGTCCCTACAGTTTTAACCTTTTTTTTTTTTTTATCCCTTAACTTTTTTTTTTTGGTTGTTACTTTCAGTTAGTGAACAGCTCATTTTTGAGTAAAGACTTTGTGAAATTCACTTAAAATGGGTGTTTGAAGATTTTATTAAAAAAAATATCTCTATGGACAGGCTCTGTCCTTCATTACAACAATAGAAATCCTCATTGTCTTCAGCAGCATCACTCCAAATTTGCAGGAAGGTTAAAATCCGAACCAAAAGATGTAAAACACGTTTGACTGTGCGAGCCATCAGTCGAGAACAGCGCAGGTGTTTGTTTTCGCTGTGACTCGTTTTGCTCACGGCTACCACACAGTTATCGAGACCGTTCTTGGGTCGATGTGTGCCGCCCTTGGGGAGATCAAAGCAGACGGACCCAAGTCGCTGAAATCAGAATTTGACCCTAACCAAGAGTGGGTAAAAGTGCCTGTAGGTGGTTTGCGTTTTCCAGAGCTTACGGTTCGATGGATTTGTGCAAATTATTTCTACATTGAACAGCTCTTCTCTAATTTGTGTTCAGCTCTTAAGTAAATTTTACAGTGTCAGTGCAAAGCCAAACCGTCCAGGGCACTCTCCATTTTATACCCAAATCCCAGGCCCAGGCCTAGGAGGGTATCGAAGTCTATGCTGGTACGGCTGAAGAAATCACTGCAGTCCTTGGACCTTTGACCAGTTGGTGTTGACTTTGCGATGAAAAACACAACCAGCTACGTATTTTCTGTTTATGTGACTTTTGTTGACTTTTTGTTCAGCCTCGGTTTATCTGCTTATTTTCAAGCACCCCTATTTTTATACCATGGCAGTAAAGAGAGGAATTAAGTTGAATGGAGACCTTTTTGCTGAGACCTTACAAAGGAGCAGACACTTGACTCCTGCATGGGAAAGCAAGGTTTTCTCTTTTTTTGTGGTGCCTCACCACGCGTCAGATAATGGAATCCTATTAGTGCCACCACAGGACTATTAAGAAGGTTTGAGTGGTTTAGTGGAGAGAGGGAAAAATGAGGGCAAAGAGAAATTCTTTTAAAGAAAAATCAACTTTTGAGAAATACTCGATGAAGCCTTTGTTTCGTTAATTAAAGTTAGCAGCGAAGATGAGTGCTGGCAAACGGTTGAATTTGGACCCTGTCCACTGCGTGCGTACGGTCTGCCCGGACCGGGGGGGAGCCCCGTCGCTTACAAGGAGTTTGAAATGGGTTAACTTAGAGCAGCCCTGCGAATCTATAGGGGGATGATTGCTTGCATGTTTGTTTGCTTGCTTGCTTGCTTGTTTGTTTGTTTGTTTGTTTGTTAGTATTTTCACTTCTCAACCAGGAAGCATCAAAGTCTGGGCTTCAGCCCAGGGTTCTAGGAGCTGGGCTGAAGGTTTGCTTTGTCTTTGATCAGACACAGCCCTGCTCTCTCTCCGCAGGATTTCTCCCCTCGGTCCGCGTGAGGCTTGAGCCAGGTTTTTGCCCGAGAGGCCTGCGGTGGGCGCAGAGCAGCATCAGCCATGGGTGGTTTTCTCTCTGAGTTTATAGGAATGCTTAGCGCTTCTCTTCAGACCATAACTTCTGGAGTCGTGAGTTAGCATGGCAGTCTGAGCATTCACTTAACGGAAGTGGTGAATTCTTCACCTTTGTAGCTTCCAAGTGGATGTTAACCTTAAAGAACTGGTCATGAAGATGCCACAGGGCTTCTCGTGATGTGGATCTTGTGAGGAGTAAGAAAATGTTGTGACTTTTGAGCGGCGTAGGTTGTGATATTTAAATATCGAGGCAAGGGGCTCTGGATAAAACGAACTGGTGACCCAGAGTCAAACGCCTTGGCTGGTACAAAGTGCGGCAGCTGGGTGGGTAGGATCTAAATTTAGGACACTGACAACAGGATCCAGATGTGCATTTTGGTGTCTGATACGTGTGTGTACGCTTTCAAACTGCGGGGTAGCACATATATATCTGCATCTGGCATGTCTGAGCATCGCGCCGAAGGACGGGCTGCCGCTGGAGAGCAGACAAATGCGCGGTCCTCGCTCTTCTCTTTTTATTTTTCCCCCTGCTTTCCCCCCTTCATCTGTGCCTGTATGTTTTGCTCTTTGTTTAGATGTAATGACCACCGACACAGATTACAGGGCCAGGGCTCGGGGAAATGTTTTTAAGCATCCCAAGATAATAAGGAAAAAATAAATTTCTTTTAGAACAAGTACCAATTTACAACATTTTATGGAAACTGGTGACTTGAAAATGGCTGATGACTGCAAAATATGAAAATTAAGATTATTTTTTCCCCCCAAATGTATGGGAATTTTACATTTCGTTGTGACTTGACGCATGCTCAGAGGCGTGCAATTCCGACACGGGCTCAGACGTCCCTGGCAGGAGATGGGGGCTGTCATGTTTCATTACAGCTATTGAACGCCCGCAAGCGTGCTATTATGCTGTAATGAAAGGGGTCTTCTCCTTCCCTTTTCAACTTGCAAATCTAGGAAAGATACCATATGTCATTAGTCCCTGGCACAGATTCTGGGGGAAGGAGTTCTCCAAAGTGCTAATATAGGTCCGAGGCCTTTTCCCTTGAAAAAGACCAAGGAAATACAGTTTTGCCTGGCTGAACCTCAGCGTTTCACAAAAGTATGTAACGGTTACAGACTGCTTAAAATGTTGTTTCAGTCACAGCGCGCTTTCTGGAGGGTGATCCAGGTTCCGTGCCTGTCGACCCCCGAGGTTAGGGTTTGGCCCTGTGGGAGCAGGAATGCAAATGCTGCCGGCGAGCGTCGTGCTCCCTGTGGAGCCCCGCTCGGCCGGGGGTGCCTGCCTGCGGGAGCAACGGGGTTTGGGCAGAAATTGGGTGCTCTGGCCCCGGGGCTCCGCTGGTGCTCTGTTCGTCACTGTTGTACCCAGGAGAAGGCTGCGCGTGTGACAGCACCGAGCGAATCGCACCGCGGTGGGCACCCGAGACCGAGGTCTGGGCCACCCGCTTTCCCTTCAGCCCCGCCGGCCTTTCCACGCTTGCTCCAACTCACAAGGGCAATGTCTTCAGCAACGTAGGGGAATCAGGCGTTAAAATCTCTGATCGTCGTCTGGAGAAATCATTCAAACAGCCTGATACTGCAAGGTTGTTTTAAAAAGATGACTATGGCATTTATTTAATTGGTAAAATATGCCTGAAATAGGTCAAAAGCGCTGGCGTGTGGTACCCAGGCCTTTCAAAAAGGCAGATGTCTCATGAAGGCCATGGATGCGTTTGTTCCTTCTCTTTTCTGTTCAGTTCTCTGCTGCAAAATTGACCCCTGCAGGAAATGTCTCCCATGGCTGCCTTTTCCTTGCCCTCCTGTTGACAAGGATCTAACGATATGTTCACCTCTCTCCAAGGTTTTGGGTGAAGGTGGCGATACCTTCCAAGTCTTTCGGTGCCTCCTGTCACCTGCAGGTGCCTGTGAAAGACCGACCTGCCGAATGAGTAACATCTGCAGGTGCATTGGGTAGATCCAGTTAAGTGCAGGTTTATGGCCTTTCTGTTCTTGCTTTTTGGGTTTTGGTTGGGGTTTTTTTGGGGGGGGGAGGCAGGGGTTGGTTTTGTTTTGGTTTTGCTGAGCGCTCTCTGTAAGAGTCTGGTTTGAGTTCTTTGGAATCAGTAGAAGAGTTCCCATGAAAGTCAGTGGCCTTTGGACCTGGCCCTTGCTATAGACCCAGCCCTTCTGAGCCAAAGAGCCCACCTTCCCTGGCGGTGCCTGCTGTGAGGATGGCTGGTGCTGGGTTTGTAGGGAAGCATCAGTCTGGAAGCCAAGGATTTAAAGGATTCCGGAGATGCAGGTTGCCACTGATCCGGCATGTCATTAATACTTGATGAGCCTTTCTTCACATTAATTCGTTTAATCACTGTTGGAGCCAGCTCATGTTTTGGCTTCCAGAGCGTGCTATAACACTGCCCTGCACAACCGAGTTCTGCGGTCGGTGTGTGGTACCTACGGACCCGCCTCACAGAGGTCTGCCTGGGGTCCCAAATCACGGCAAAAGATGTGGGCAGTTCATGGGCCAGGTGCAGAAACGTGGATGGAATTAATTCAAGAGGCATAAACACCGAAAGAATGGTGAATTTCTTAGGGTCTGGACCATCAATCGTCACCTGAAAGAATATTAAGGAGTTCAAGTATTTGCAAGGCCAAGACAGAAGGCATTGCTTGGCCGTGCTAGCCCAGGATGGGCACAGGACCACAGGGCATCCTCCTGTTTCTTTAGGAACTGTCTGCTTTGAATGTTATTTAAAAAAAACCAAAACCAGAGAGAGAGATGAAAAAGGAAGAAGGGGAAAGGACGAGAGGCAGGGAATTCATCCTTGCTTGGCAGCAACACCGTTGGTTGGCAGCGTGTCATGTGGGTGTCTGTTCTCTGCCGTTCCTTTTCGGAGCCATGGGGGAATTCGGGGCCGTGGCGCTGTGTCGTGGGGATTTGCCTGGCTGTGTTGGGATACGAGGGAGTGCCTCTGTTTGCATTAGCTGGAGGAGGATTGCGAGCTGTTATCTTACTTTGTTATCTGAGCTAGGAGTGTACAAGGAAGTTTCTTCTGCTAATGGTTGAGCCGCTCTTCAGATAAAGCCCTCCCCAGGATCCCTGCAGCCCTAATTAATCAGCTGGTAAAACAGTAGTTGATAGACAGGCTTGCTTTGGGCCTGAATTGCCTGCAATCAGCGATAACAGGTGAGTCCCATTTGGCAGCGAGATATGGAACTGGAGGAGTGATCTGTTATCAGAACGAATATGGCACTCAAAGCAAAACTGAAGTTTGCAGAAGGAGCCAGACAAGTACAACAAAAGGGAATCTTTTTTTTTTTTTTTTTAATTTGAGTGATCAAAACCCCTTCCCTCTGGTGGTTGTGGTAGGCACGTCTGGATCCATTCTGCGAGTCTTTGCAACAAGAGCACGTGTTATCAAGGTAAATTTAGGCTTCTGGAGGACACTTGCTACCCCAGTAACATCGCCAGAATCGCTGGCAGGTCACACTTCCAAGGTGCTACAGCGACTGCTGCTCCCACGGGGGGGCTGGTGGCTCCCGTGCCCAGCCCGCGGGCAGGAGCTGCAGGGGAAATGGCCGGGATGCGGGTCAGGAATTGAGCGCGTGCCTGGCCGTGTCGCTGCCCTGGTCACCAGGCTGTAGCGTAACTTATTTCCTTACTCGGTTCAGACTTAACACATTATGCAGAACAGCACGGCAGCAGTGGTGCGGGGGACACCGCGGCCCGGCAGCCGGGTCGCTTACCTGGGCGCTGCGGCAGGTCTAGGCTTGCGCCCCTCTGCCGGGGTTGGAGCCACAAGGATTGACCTTTTCTTCCCTCGCATTAAAAGACAGATTAGAGGGATAATGGCAACCTTTTGGGGCAGTAAGTACCCAATTTATTTTAAAACATTATTTAATTACTGACTTGTTCTATTTCACACCGTCAAAGGCGTCTCTCGGGACTGATGTCACTGCTAGCTGCTGGGGAAATGGTGATAAAAACATCGTCTCAGCCTAGATTCCATTTACATTTTAAATTCTCTGGATGTAACGAGGGGTGCCTGCTCCAGAGGGGCACGCAGAGAGCTTGAGGGAGAGATGGACCTCTCTATAGGCGACCAAACGCCGTCCGTGTCTTTCAGCCCGGGCATGGTTTGACGGCCCCACATCCACAAGAGGGACAGAAGTCCCTCCGCAGCAGAGAGACTATTTCTTCTCCTTGGCTTCCCTGTATGCAGGTGACTATTCTTCTGCTGACCCCGCTGTTTAGTCTCAAGGCTGATGCTTATCAGTGCTTCAGGAATGAAATTACCGCTGGCTTCATGCAGACGAAAGCAGGTTTGTCACTGGTCAGGCAATGGTGGCAACCAGGGCAGCAGCATGGCCAATAGCCTGTTCTGGAGGTCACGGGCCCTAGGATTTATTCTTTTTAATCTGCTGCAGACCTCAGTAGATGCCATCATTCTCACTGAGGGCTCTGTAACCATTAGCAGTGCATGTACACTTACACTTTCTTCCCGGGATGCCTCTGTCACTGGGACAAGAGTTCTGTTCCCCACATTCACCACGGGCAGACGTCTGTCTTCTGCTCTCCATATTCCGTGTCTCAGGTCATGGACCCTGTGCGTCTTGGTCCTTATCTCTGCGAGAGACGACATGCTCCGCATGCTCCAGCACTCGCTATCGCTTTGCATTTGTGTCTGTTCAGCTGTCCTTGTCATCCGGATGCGCGTCTCCGGGCTAACGCTTCTTTCCCCGTGAATCTTTCTTGTAAGCTCAACAGACGCATCCTGCTCCTAAGCCACGCGCTCTCTCGAGGATCGCGTAGGTCTCCAAGGTTGCCCGTGCGCGGCACCGCTTTCAGCCCCGAGTGTAAAATCTGTGCTCTCTTTTCCCCACGGGTACGCCCTGGCCCCGCTGCGTAGCCTCATCCTGCCTTGGCTGATGCTTCTCCTCAAACGCCTCTCTGGTGCTCCAGCGGTTCAGGTGTTAGTTTTGACGCCTGAGTTTTACTTGCTCCTAATTCTTTTTCACTGATGAAATGGTAAGGGGAAAAAAAAAAAAAGTTTTAACTTTCTGTTTGCCTTTTTACCCCTTGGTGTTCAGCTCTGAACCAGTCCAAGTCTCGGTGCACTTTGAAGCCCCGGTGTCCCGGTGGCCGCTCCTCTTGAGGCAGCCTGCTCGCGCGGCCTCGGGGGCTGCTTGGCCCCCCGGAGCATCGCGCTGCTTTTCTGGTGGTGTCTCTTTTAGGTCGGCTGCTTCCCGCTTGTATCGCCTACCACCTGCTGGGTGATCATGTGAGAGTACTTCGTGCTTCTAAAATTAAACTCTCCCTTATTCAGAATGCTCTTTGCAGAGCGGTTGTGATCCATCTGCTGCCGCCATAGCAGCCGCGCGCGCCGACGCTGGCTCTCCCGCGTTCCGGCCCACTTTCCCCCCCGTAGCGGTCCGGGTCCGGCGTGGATCGCTGCCCAGGGAGCCCCAGCTGCCCAGCGCTGGATCGGCAGGGCGTATGGCCATTCAGCACATTCCCTTACCAGTTCCATATGCATCGCCCCCAGGCACCACCCGCCAGATTTTCCATAGCCCTCCCATGCCAGGGATCTCGCTGGAAGAGGAGCAGCGACCCTACAAGCGTTGCCCTGCCCTAGGACACAGCACAGGGCGTGAGGGGCGCCGGCCGCGCGAGCCCACCGGTGTGCCACTGATGTGACGTCCCCGTTCCTGCCAAGCCTTCGGAGCAGGCTTACCCGCTCTTGGCAAAACATCACTCTTCCAGTACCCGGGTTTTGCTTCTGTTTTAGTCACGTACCATGGAACGAAATGGCAACGCGTGGAAGCGTAGTGTTCCTATCTGTACGTTTAACTCTTGACCGGACACGGCCGCACACGCGTGTGAGCATGTGTGCGTGCACACGCAGAGGCTGCATTACAGACGCGTTAGAGGAAACGTTTCCAACGTGGGGATTTAGCTGTGTGAATCCCATTAACATTAATGGGAGTTGTTCCCCTAAATCCCCATGTATCTCGTTAAAATATACCCATTAGTGACAGGCTGAAGCCTACAAAACCCAGCACTTTCCAAGCTAAAACTGAAACTTCATCATTAACTTATCCTATTGTGCCTAGGTAATGCAACACCCTTTAACTTCTCAAATTCAAAGGTAGCTTTTCTCCACTGAACTTAAAACAAATCTTGCCTTGTTAATACAATGGGGCCTGCTACCATGAGCCCACTCCGCAGCTCTTGATCATGCTGGAAATGTTTTCTCCCTCGGCCAAGACCATCTATGAAAGGCCAGTGCTACCCAAATATCTTTGAAACCCTTACGAGAAGTAGAATATGAAATATAAATGGACTAACGCGTTCCCCAGTAGTGGATCATAGCACTGGATACGACAGTACAAACCGCCAGGTACCGGATTATTGTTCTTGGGATTCTTTAAGATAAGAACTGAAGGCTGGATGCGTAACGCCAAGCCACTCTGGAGGCCTGGGCAGCCGAAGAATCCAGGTACACGAAAGAAACTTTATTTACAGCCAGCTCATTTAACAGCGCCATTGTGGCAGGAAGGGGCCCTAGAATGGGCGCGCCAAAGCTTCACCGGCGTAGGCGTCTGCGCTCTAGGCGCGATGAGGCTGCACCGGCGCGTGCCCGCGACGGTCTGCGCCCGCAGCGCTGAGAGGGCGAGGCGAGGGGCGAGCTGGCTCGGCTGTAGGGCTATTCCCGAGCCGGTGCCGAGGGGGGAGGCGAGGGTGGGTTAGCGGGGCTGGGCCAGCGCTGGGGCGCAGTTTCTGGCACAGGAGCTCGCCGACTGTCGGCTCGGGTACCACAGAAGCCCACGCTTTTACAGCGGTGATAAGGGGACAACTCTTCCAGCTTTGGGTGGGAAGCTGGAACCAGGAGTGCCAGCAAAGGCAGGGCCCGCGGTGACACGCTGGTAAAATATCCGCAACGCGGACCTGCATCACATATAATCTCCTCCCCGTTCAACAGCAGAGATAAAAGGGATACGGTGAAAGTGAACATCAGATCCAGTAAGTCCTGCTCTTTTTGAGCAGAGCACGGCACAAAAATAGACATCTGCGCACCCCGCGGCTGCTGCTTTCCTTTTCGCTGCGGCAGAACCAGCCCTTCACCCTCGGGCAGGAATCAGGGGGTGAAAACGCCCTCCCGTGCAAGAAGGAACGGCTGTAACTGCGCCCTGGGCGTGCGTGTGTCCCCCTTCCCTCCGCCAGCGCGGCCCGCTGCTGCGATGCACTGCGGCTGGGTTTTCTGGCGGTCGGTGCCCAGAGGGCCCCCGCCAGCCCGTGACCAGTGCTCCCGCCCGCGCTCCCTGCCCAAACCGCTCACACTGTTGGGGCGGGGGAGCTCCGGCGCGGCTTCTTCCAGTAGCTCAGCCATACCGATGAGCAGCGGAATGAGTCGTCCCTGCTTTGTTTCTCATTGGAGCTGCAGTGAGCTCAAACGTGAGGGTTTTTTTCCTTTTTTTGGCTGCAGAGCTGAGGGGCCGGACCCAGCGGCTCCTGGTGCTGGCGGCGCAGGGCTTTCTGTAGAGCGGCGTCGGGAGGTGGCTGTGGGGACAAACCACGGCGCAAAACCAGCACGGCAGGCAGACTGGCAGGGGCGAGCTGGCCCAATTCCTGCGGGCTTAGGGCTTGGTCTGGCGGGAGGGGTTTTCCTTGCTCCACTTCTGGTTTCCCCCTTGCGCCTCTGCCTCCGAAATCGGAGCCCAAATAATGAGCAGGACAGCGCTGGCTAAAGGGGCAATTAATGTTTAGATAGGAGGGTTGTTGGGTTTAAATGCATTTAATTGGTTATATTTTGGGTAGGCTTAACAAGCTTAACATGAAATTTTCAAGCCACAAACCGACTGGCCAAATATCCCCACTGACTCCTGGAGTCAAGTGATATGTTTGCATTTTGAACACCTTTTGAATTCATTTCACATCCAGGCCAGGAACAAGCCCAGGACTTCCCTGAACAAAGCAAAGTTCTGACGAACTCTCCCGACAGCGCCTGCGGCCCGTTCACAAACCATCAATGCCTTTAAAACGAGGAGGGACGGCAGCGCCGCCCCGAGCTGCGGTGCCAGCCCTTGCCAAGCGAGGCGGCCGTCGATCTGCCGCGCTAATCCTGACGGTGGCTGGGAGGGAAGGCGGCTCTTGGAAGGTCTGGGAAAGCAGTGGGGAAATGTGTTGTGCCGGTTGGCATTTAGTTACCTCTCGGTGAATTAAGAACCTCAACAGAGAGTTGGTTCCAGTTTTATTTTCCTGGGCTGCTGTTACCTGCAGAGGAAAGCCCAGCCTGCTCAGCCCGCGTGCTTCGCGGTGGCACCGCTGGGAGCTCTGGTGGCTCCGACAACTCGGCCGCTCTCCGCTCCCCTGCTTCCCTACCTGTGCTCTGCTTTGTCCCGTGTTTCGGCAGTTTGTTGGGGCAGAAAATGTCCCGAGCTTTCCGAGGCGGTGTCCTTAATTTCAGCAAGCGGGCGCGTAGTGAGGGTCACGCTGTTTGCTATGTGCACGTGGCATTTATTTCTCAGGTGCCGTAACCGTTCCTCCCCGCGCGGGCGTTAGGCAGGTACTGACGGAGGCTGCTGCTTGGGACGGGTGCTTTCCTCGTTAGCCCGGGCTGCGCTGGGACTTCTTTTGTTATCCCCAGGTAACGGGTGGGAGGACGGGCTGTGATGGAACAACCGGTGCGGTAACGCTGAAAGGGTAGGAAGCAAGCTGTGCCGGGCCAAGGGCCCGGGCTCTGCCGCGCGCTTCAAAGCAGCACACAAAATATGAATCCAACAGCCGGGCGCCTCCTTCTGCGCAGCCCAAATGCAGAACCCCTTGTTCTGGGGTGCGGGCAGAGTCACACGCGTCACGAGGCTGCTGTGCCTCGCGTCTGGGTGGCTCTAGCAGCGCTTCACTCAGGGGCAGAGAGCCCCTGGTGGGAGGGGGCGCAGGGGGGAGCCCCCATCCCGGGCTGCCCACCTTGCTCCGTGCGGGCGGCGGGGGTGTCCGGGCAGGGGAAAGGGTGCGCGGGCCGGCAGCGGGGGGGGCACGTGGATGTGGGCACGCTGCGTTCGGCAGGCGAGACCCCTGGGAGCTGCTGGGGCGGCATCGCAGCATCGCTGCTGCCCACTGCGCTGGAGCGGCAGGGGGGCGCATGAACTGGGGGCGCGTGAGCCGGGGGCATGCGGCTTCTTGCTGGGCTGGGCTGGCTTAGGCTGCAGGATATTCGGTATTTCCCCTGATAAAAGACCTCACTACGTGGCGTTTGTCACGCAAAGAGCCACGCTAAACAGCACGGTTACTGAGATAAATGCAGGTAGGAGCAGGCTGGGGGGCAGGGGATTGATATTTCTGTATCAATAGATATCGATATCTATACCTATTGATATAGGAACGGGAGAAGAAGGGCCACTGGGATGGCTAAGGCGAGGAGGCAGAGATCAGGACATCAGACTGGGTGGGCAATACCTGGCAACCAGCGCCCGTCTGCTGGGCGGGGGGACCAAGAGGAGGATGATGCAGCGTGGGGAAAGCGGCGCGGGAGGCAGGGTTGGTGAGGTGGGTTGGAGGCAGATCCAAGGGTAATTTAGAGTGTTAAAGCCAAGTGACGTGAGCATACGCGTGGAGAGGTCCGTCTCTGCGTGGGAACCAGGCAGCATCTGGTTCTGGTCCGAGATTGCATCTTCTCCGTTTCTCTCTCTGCACCTCGTTGCGGTTATTGCATGTTTTGGGAGCAAATCCAGGTCGCTAAGGAGCTGAATCACCGTATCCCGGGCCGTCCCGACAGTGACTTGTCCTTGCAGCGGGTTTTCACGTCTTCATGCAGCTAAGGTAACCTTTTCTGGAGAGAGTCGGAAGGCAGCATTCAAAAAAATCTGTTGGTTTCCTTGCTTCGCCATGGGTTTGAATTGCTCTAATTGAAACCAATATTGTTGCATTTGATCTTGTAATTAAACAATGTAATTTATATTAATCCATTAAATAATTTGGCTAATTGCTTTTACACTGATCGTATCTTAGCCTTTTTTCTTTTAAATTATTATTGGAACCAAGCAGTTATCTGCTGAAAACCAGTGAGCCACGAGTGAAGAGGAGCTCTGTCTTGGGGGGATTTTTATTTTTTTTAGGTTCTTTGATAAAAAACGGTGTTAAAATATAACCAGAGGCCCCGACTCAGCCGAGTGTTCAAGCATATCATTCCTCGGCTGCTCAGTAAACTTTGGGGCTTTCTTGAACCAGAGTCTGAACGATGAAAAGCGCTGGAAATGGAAGCTTTGCATCCCGGGGAGGGAGAGGGTGGCCTCCCACTAGCAAAAGGAATGGGCTTTATTCCTGTTCCCATCCCGCTGACCTACAGCGGGCGGCCTCGGTGAGCGGCTCATCCCGCGCCGCGCGGCTGGGAACGCTCGCCGCTGTTCGGGAGCGGCGTGAGGCGGTGGCGGCGGCAGGCGGAGCTCGGGTGCGTAGGGCTTAGGTGGCCGTTAGCGGAGCGCGGCGACTGGCGCCCAGCAAACAGCCTTACCTTCTCCCCAGGCTGAAAGCTGTTTGTAGGCGTTCGGATACATCCACGGGAGGAGCATCTTTGCAGGGATCAGGCTGTGGGCTGTCTGAGAACCCGAAAGATTCTCCGATACTTTGAAAAATCCGTTCTCAGTTCACGCGCTTGAGGATAACTGGACTCGCTGGAGTGAAGATCCTTGTGTGGGAACACCCAGGACGCACGTGTCCTACTGGGAGACTAAAGAAGGACTCGCCTATGGCGGTGAATTCTTGCTCGCGGTGCCTCGTTGCTGCTTGCCACGTGCAATGCAAACTGAGAGCCTGCCCGACCGTGCAGGACAGCGCGGGGATCGAAACGAGCAATGGCGTGAGGAATCGGAGCGGATGAGAACACATCAGCTGGTTCCTCAGGATGAGGGCGTTTCCTTGCAGGTCTGCCAGAAGTCAGGTTTGCTAGGGTGCTCACCTCTGCCACTCGTCAGCAACATGCCCGTCAGCTTCAAGGAGCAAAAAAGGGCCGAGGTGCGGCAGGGTGTTTGGGAAAGGTAGGAGCCAGCACCGGAGCCAGCAGATGTGTCCGTGGCGCTGCGGTGCGCCGTGCTCGTTTTGCTTCTCCACGTTGCTTATTTTTGGCGTCATTTGGGATAGTTGCAGCCGTGAATGCGGCGTTTTGTACGCAGTCTGTGGTCCCCTTCTTGGCACGGGCTGGCTGGGGTAGGGTTGGACTTTGCCGTGAACGGAATTCTGCTGCAGATCCGTCGTTTGTACGCTGAGCGGGTGGGATAGCCTAGTGCGGGTGGAATAGGCAATCGCTTTGCACCTGAGGGAGAGCCCCCAAAACGATGACGGTCTGCGGATGCCCAGGCTTTAGCTCTGAGCACAGACCTGGCTGCTCCACCTCCATCTCACTGGCTACCGGTCCTGCGTCCCCTTGGGCCCGTTTCGTGCTTTGCTCCGTTATTGACCTTGTTATTATGAATGCCCAAACCTAAGGACCGTGGGAGCTGGGTTCAAATTTGCCGCGTTTCACGGGCGTACATTGCCGCTCCGTGCCCTGCCCTCTGACGCCCGCGCGCTGGTGTTGCCGTAACGTGTTAGAGTCACGCGCTGTGGCAGTTTTGCCATCTGCCGATGTTCTTTTTCCTCAAGCATCCTCACTCCATTGGGCCGGCCCAACCAGGTTTTCCCTACCCGTCCTTCTAGCCAGTTAAAAAATGCAATTCTGTAGTTTCGGGCCTATTTCTTACGGCATTTCTGGTAAATCGTAGCTGGATTAGGCTTGCTTCCTATGGCCTCATTTTGTCTTTTCATTTCTGTATTCTAGCGCTAATTACTGTGATGTGATTAATGTCCCACATACCTCGTGGCTTTGTTCCTTCAGGTTTTGTGATAGTGTTAATTAATCCAACTTTGAGAAAATACTTGCAGTCCTGACCATATGTCACACTTCTAATTCTCCCTGGAAACCAGAGGCTATATAAAAGCTGAGCAGGTATAGATAGGTTTATGCCACTGTACCTGCAGAAGCTTTGGGCCCAGGCGTGGCTGTCAGAAGCACCGACTGCGCTGAAGAGGACGACTATAAGCACTTCTTTGCTACGCATATGCTATATAGGATTAAAGCAGACGCTGTGCTATCACCCCGGGTCCTTTCGTACCACTGTGGTGAGGGGGGGTTCAGTTTGAAGGAAACCCCCTCACACCACGAACCACAAAATCCCCCGCTGGTTACAGATGTCTGACGCGCTCAGACGCATCTTCAAACGCCAGGTAAATGCCTGCAGCCGCGCTGGGGGCTCCTGCGCGGGCAGCGCGTGGGCACGCAGCGGCGTTGACCTGCCGTGGTTTGCTGGCTCCGGGCAAGGCACGATCACTGCAGTTTGGGGACAGTAAATGAAGAAGGACACGAGGCGCAGCGCGTGGCCGTCACATCCCCTGCTACGCTGCTGGGAGGCGACCGGGCACGGCACGGGTGAGGGGAGCACTCTGGTTCACCTTGCAATGCCTGTTCTCCTTGCAAAATCACTCCTGGCCGCTGCTGCTGGAGCTGTTAAAGTGACCTTTAAATTGCTTCGCAAACACCGAGCCGTGGCTGCGACCTTCCTCGCCGCTACAGCCGATGGTCCGCCCCAGCTTAAACACCACCAAACCCCGGAGCGCCTTTCAAAGTGTTTCAGGCGAGCTCCTTCAAGCATTTTGAAGCGTGCCACCCGCAGTCCTTGGCTGTGCAATAACGTCACCTTCTAGGCAGCGGTGGGAGCGCTTTTTGCCCTGGAGAACGGCTGAAATCTTGGAAGATTATAAAAGCTCCCCCCCATTTTGGTACCATGCGACCGAGGCAGCGTACGGTGCTGTCGGGAGGTGCCAGGCGACGGCGGGGCCGAGTCCCCTGGGAAGGTGGAACCTTAGAGGACCTTCAGCAGGGATGAAGCGCATCTCACGCACGGCTTCCCGCAGTTCCAGCTCCCGCCGGCCGTCCCGGTGGAGCGGCGCGTTTGGGTGCTACTGCAGAGTTTGTCTCTCCCTATGGGGACGGCAGCCTTGACGCCGGCACTTTACTTGCCCACGCACCGAAAGCCATCACGTTAAAACCAAGTGGAGTTCTGGGAGGTCCTCACCCTGTTCATGACATCTCAGATTTACTTCCTCAGTTCCCAGATTAAAGCTTTGATGCTGCTTGTCCTCCAAATCAGGGTGAGCAAATGCTTTCGTGACACTTTAAAAAAAATGTTTGGGTGGAAGATCCCTGCAAGAGAAGAGCTTTGGGTTTAAGTGGCCTCCTGCATTTCTTACCCCCATTGCAGTTCTGTACTTTTCTGGCACCGACGTCCCCGGTGATGTGGCTGCTATTTCAGCAATGATCCAGCCCCCAGCTTGCAGGTATTAAGCCGGGTGAACGATTC
>JAKFQP010000219.1:29567-204551 GCA_023375905.1 Nycticorax nycticorax | reverse complement strand
GTGCTGAGGGCTCCCGAGCTGGACGCAGGGCTCCAGGGGAGGTCTCCCCAGAGCAGAGCAGAGGGGCACAATCCCCTCCCTCCACGCTGGCCACGCTTCTCCTGATGCAGCCCAGGACAGGGTTGGCTTCTGGGCTGCCAGCGCCCATGGCCGGCTCATGGCCAGCTTTTCACCCCCCAGCACCCCCAAGTCCCTCTCGGCAGGGCTGCTCTCGATACATTTGGGAATATAAAAGCTCATTCAGATGGGGCAGATCCTCAATCCCGTTCATGAAGCTACGTGTCGGCCTGAGTGCGCAGCGAGGATTCCTCTGCACGGAGGAAGCTTCTCAGGATGAAGAGCGGTGCCGGCTCAGCCGGTGCCCCTTCGGGAGGTCCTGGCCGGTGACGGGCTCTGCAGCCGCCCACCAGCCCCGCCGTCGAGATGCTCCCCGGGGGGTGCAAGGGGCAGGGTGGCACAAGATGGGGACCGAGCCGCTGGCCGGCTCGAGCACCCTCTCACGCCGTTTGGGAATACCTCAACCTTCAGCAGTCTGCGCTGAAGCCAGTCTAATGGGACAAAAGGTGGCCCCCAAAAAAGTCACCGCATCTGGAGAAAGGCAGCGGCGTTGCAGCGTTCCCTGAAGGTAACAGAGAGAAACTCTGAATGTGTGTGTGTGGGGGGGGGGAAAATATACCGGGCAAGAGCGATGGGCTGTAAGCACAGAGCCTGGAAGCAGGCAGCGACGTCACTACTCGAAAGAGAATTTTTCTTTATATAGAAACGGAGAAAAAACCAGACTTTAGCTGTGAATCCCCAAATATCATACCTGGAGAATAATTTTCTTCATATTCTATGGCAGAGGCCAAGTGCCTGGTGCAGGTAGGGCCCAGACCCCCTTTGTTGTGCTGGATCCTTGGCATCGGCCGCTGCTACGGGTTCAGGTGCCTGGGCAGGCTCCTCCGTGTCGATGCATGCGTGGTCTTTGGTGCAAGGTGATTTAACATCGCTTGGCCAAGGTGCAAGGGTAGAGCCAGCTGCGATCTTGCTTCTGTTTTGTGAATACAAACCAATTCTTAGAACGTCTTCTGTACACTGGAAATCTGAAATGTGCCTTGAGGCAAACAGCAGAATTCAGCCCTGGTAGGAGTATACGGAATTCCACTGAAACCCCTGCCTTTACAGCGGCGTTCACTCAGGCCTGATTTTGACCCCAAATTAACCATAAGGGACTAAATGTAACTTGACATGAACGCGCTCGTGTACGCACGTACACGTAAAAAGGCACAAAAAGGTGCAGTTAGCATGGAAAATAAAATGCAGCTAATTATTGCAGATCTTTTTATGTATGTTTGCAAGTGATGTGTTTTCAAAACAAGCTAAACAATAATTCATCAGCTTGTGTACCACATGCTGGCTAATGAATAAAGTCAGGAATCAGGAAGCAAATGTAAATACGGGGTCTGATTCCCAACTGCCAAATTAGAAGTATTTTGTGCCCACTTCGCACAGGTGCAAGTCACAACCTAAGTTACAAACCAGCTGGGAATCTGGTCTCGCAGTCTGTTGTACTGTGCAAATAATTGAATTTAAAGTGTGGTTACTGCCTAACTAAAGCCTCTCCAACTGCCCTGGTCCTGCTTTCCCAGCCCCAGGCCCCAGAGCAGCTCGGGCCAGTTGAGAAGATTGTCACTCAAGCTTATCCTTTCAATCAGAATCCGCAGGGAAAGAAAAAGAAAAAAAAAAAAGCCAGTTTCTTTTATAGTGGCGGTTAATCTGTCAGGAGCAGCTTCAAGTTTTGGCAAAGATCTGTGGTGAGATAAAATGCAAAAGCTGCCAAACAGCATTGTTAGGGCGGGGAGGCGGCAGGGAGGGGAGCTGACACCACTTCCCCACGATAAATGCCAAGCACACCTACATGGCTTTCACTCGGGCCCTGCGAAACCCAGGGTATTTATAGCTGTAGTGAGCTTTAGTGCTCATTTCCCCTGGGGGCAGCGTGTTCCGTGCGGGAATGGATCCATCACAGCTCGTGCTCCTTCCTACAGGGGTTCTGTCGTGGGCTGGAGTGCAGCACAACACGCTAACAGACCCCAACCACCGCCCGCCTGGCCCAGGGGTCAGCAGCCCCCGGGACCTGCAGCTCCGCGCACCCTTCTCGCCGCTTCAGCCTCACGCTTTGACTGCTTTCCAACCCTTTTCTCTCCTCTCTTGCCATCGCCACCGCCTGCATTTAAGACCGGGGAAGGATTTGGTGCCAATTTTAGGATGGTAGCATGGTTAAGGGACTACTCTTTTCTAATGGAATTTAAAAAATCTGCCTCCGAGTGTGTTTTTAGAGAGTTGCTCCCGAGGGAAGATGGGTGCTCACGCAGTCATTGCCTGGCGGGATGCTCCTCTCGCTGCTAAGTCAGAACCAAGCTACTTCCAAGGGAGCCGTTAGCAAACGGACACGGCCGTGAGCCTGCGCGCTACGCGCTACCCACCTTGCCGGGCTGCCGGTTTTTTGGCATTGAACAGAAGCCGATAAAATCCCGCATTCAGTTACAGACCGGGCAGATGCAGAGTTTGGGTGTCACACGATGTCCCGGCGCGCCGGTAACGCGGGGTCCCCAGAGCCACTCCCTCCTGGGCGCCGGGGCAGGGGAGCTCACGGACACCCCCACCAGCACAGCAAGGCTGGCTCCTGCCGAGGAAGAGCCTCGGAGAGCCTCTTTCCCTGGGTGTCCCCCTGCCAGCTTGAACACCACGCTCGTATTTTAGTCCAGGAAACGTTGTGCTACCCCCAGCGCAGCCTGGCCGGTGCTCCAGAGCGTGGGGTGCCTGGCGAGGGTGCTGAGCCTCCTGCCGCCGGGCCGCCCCCGTCTGTCCGCGCCCGCCGTCTGTCTGCTTTTGGCTGGTTACCCGGCGCTTTAGGGCTCAGCTTGTTCATTGGGAGTGGAGGGTGGGAAAGGGCCATCGGGGGTGCCGAGGCCGCTCTGCTGGAACTGCAAGTGTCCGTGGAGCTCGTTTCTCGTGTAGATGACACCTGGCAGGATCCTTGGCTGGAATAATCCAGCTGGTTTTATTAATAAACGCTACGTTGGCCCTATTTGTCTTGAAATGCTCTGGCTCCACAGAGGTTACCAGTTCCCTGCGTTTCGTTTGCAGTTGCAGCGTGAGCAGCATAGTGGGACACTGGGGTGCTCTCAGAACATGTACTTCAAGTGCCCTTGTTTCCTGAGAAGCTTCCATTTTTATCCTCCGTTGTTTTCAAAAGTTCATGGTTTAGGTAGAAAGACGTTTGAGGGGTCAGAAGCGCATCCGTAAGGGAGCGTGTCGCTGGGGCAGGGATGCACCGAGGGCACGGCTGGCCTGGTGCGCTGCGCTCTGGTGGGTGAGACCTTCTGAAGGTGTCCACTGGTTGCGTGTGGGGGGAGTCTGGGACAACCAGAGCCTTCAGCTTTTGTGGGCCTGGTAACTCTGTTTTCTCTTCACAGCCTTTTAATCTTTAGCAGGGATTTTACTCTCCTAGAGCTGGTCAGGCTTGTCTGAGTCAAAATTAGCGTCTGTATTTGCATTGCGCGTCAGATAGCTTGATCAATCTTAATTACAGGAATGAGCTGACTTGGTTGTAGCCCATCACTGGTTTTGTACCAGAGAGGAAATCTGGCTGGGATTTCCAGAATCTTTTGGGTATGGTAACTATGCAAAACGCAATCTGCAAGATGAAATAATGAAAAGGTGAGGAGAGGCTTCCCCTTGACCATGGGCAAAAGAAGTTCCTACATCTGAGACAAACAGCTCAGGTAAGTGGAAAGACTTGGGAGTTCGTGCTGGCTGGAGGGGACTTGAAGCACAGCACAGGCCAAGGATCAGTCCTGCGAGGCCTGATTTTGTTCACTTTATATGTTAATAACCTTAAAGTAGGAACGTGAAGTAAAGCGGTAACATCTGCTGATGACGCAGTCTTGTGGGGAATGAGTTAATGTGAGGTCAAAAAATGGTACAATTCAAAATAAGTTAAACAGGCAAGGAAAGGGGGTAGGTAGGTGGCTTATGGAATCGAGTTCAGAGGAATTTCAGGTAGAGAGACTCGCACAGCTCCCCGGTGTCCCGCGCACGGGGATTCCCTCCTGCCTGTGGCAGCGGGAGCACTTCCCAACTTGAGACACGAGGAGGAGAAGTGGCTGCGGGAGTTCCGCGCCCACGGCCACACCAGCGGCAGTGGGTTGGAGATGCCATCCTAAATCCCAAGTGGCTGCTCTCACGTACGCAAAGTCTCACTGCGAAACATCTGGGGGCTCCAGAGCAGCTGTGGAAGCAGTTCCTAAGCCGAGACACTGCTGCAGGTTTTCGTACGCCGGAGGCGTTCCCAGCGGATGGGGGTGACCGCCCGCACAAGGCTGAGGGGCCGCTCCCGGCACGGGGTGCGCCGCTGCGGGAAGGGGTCCCGGGAGCGCACCCGGTACCCTGGTGGTGACAGTGGGACAGGCCCGGTGCTGGATACACTTGGCAGTATTTCGTAATGTGTGATAAATGACAGCTACACGTAAATCTATTCGCATTCCAATATTGCTCAGCTTTTCTAAGTACAAATTGACGGTTGGGTTTGTGCTTTTAATGTCAAAGGTGCTAGCCACTCTCCTTTTTTTCTTTTTTTTTTTAAAACTGCCATACAGTAAGATTGAGAAATTGAGTTGGCTGGGACTGCTGAGTAACCCCGTGAACTAATGAAGTAAACATTTGCAACCACTGTGACATGGAACTGGTCCAGCTCTCCCTGGCGTGCACCTGCAGAAACCTGTGATTCACCTCTGAGTCACTCGGCAAATGTTAGCAGGGCAAGGCTGGCAGCCGCGCGGAGGGCTCGCTCCGCTGCCAGCTCGCTCCCTTCCCCTGGAATAATGACATTAATGATGCTTCCAAATGGCTCACGGGGCTGCAAAATGAGAGATCTGAAAATCCATGCGGCAGCTTGATTTCCTAATAGGATGCATTAAGTGGGACATCGCGCGTTTTACCGGCTGAAGTTGATTAGACAATAAGACTTAAAATATGTAGCTAAAGTGGTTAGAAAAATAGGTTTTGGAAGCTCAGATCAAAGCTTTACAGGGGGGTGATTAGATAAATAAAAAGTTTAAGCCTAGCTGAGCAAATAATTGCACATCCCCTGAAAAGAACAGTTCTTAGGGATTGATCAAATGTGAGTCACCCCAGGCACAGATGTCTTTCTAAGAATATTCCATTTAATTTTCTTAATGTACACCAAAAGCAGAGAGATACTGGTGCTGATCAGCGAATGCTCTTGTTTGCAGAAGGAAAGGCTCTTTAAAGATAATAGCGAATGAAAATAAAACAAACCACCAACCCCAACCAAGCAGCCACCAGAAAATGATTCGGTTCCTGTTTTCGGAGAGGGATGATCCCCTCCTCAGCAGTGGTCCCCCCCTCGTTGCAAGGTGTGGGCTTTCTGTCCTTCAGCGCCTACTGGAACCATGGAGCACGTGCTCGGAGCCTGAGGGGAATGCCCATCCCAAGGCAGGCTTTGTCCTTAAGGGTCAATTTGTGCTTTTCTTTGGGAACATCAGCCTGGGGAGACTGGTAAAAACTTCAGAAATAGACTCTCCAAGTCCGTGAGGTTCTCTCTGCACAGGAGTGACTCCCTGGGTAAGGGATGGAGTTTGAGGACAAAGTAGCAGAGATTGGGGCTGAAGGGGGTCTCTGTAGAGGGGAATCCCGTTCCCTGCAGACAGACCTTTTTGGAAGAACTTTCCCCTTCCTGATGTTGGCACTGATTTTTGTGAATCCACCTGCAAACCCCTGTCCTCTGAAGGGGGTGTGGGTAGGGGGGCTGCCTTAACGCTGCAGAGAACAGCCTGACAGGGTGGAATTCTGCCCTTTGGGATTTGGGCATGTGTCCCATTTACTGCCACAAAGCCAGGCTTTCGCCTTCGCTGTTTCTGAAGGAGGATGAGCTTGGCTCTGTGCAGCCCATTCCTCAGCCCTTCCTCTGACACAGGCAGTGCTAGGGGAAAAGTAACTAGAAAAAGGTTATGCAAAAAAAACCTGAGGATCCTTAGGAATAAGCTCGGAGCACGGTCCTGAGATGTACGGCACTGTGGTATTGAAGGTGCCATGCAGATGTTGGGTATCGCTGGCTGGGATCGATTCCTTACTTGGACAGCTACGTTTTGCTCTACTTGTTCACTCTTTGAACACCAAGCTGTTAAATAAGGGATGCTCAGACTCAAGGAGCATGGAGTCTGCTGCCGTGTTCCCCTCTAGCATATCTTTATGTCTCCGCAGATTGCAGTAGGCATCTCCTGCGTGCATCCAAAAAGCTGATGGTGGTAGGACTGGTGCATCCGTTAGAAGGTTAGAGTTGGTAATAAAGTAATGGCTATTGAATTTCATTTTAATGAGTGCCTTGGAACCATGACTAAATCTGCTTGTCCTTAATAACAGAGGACACCTGACCTTCTGTCTTGAGCTCCTTTCTTTCATGTAATACCCCATTTCTGAAGGCAGCTGATCTTCCCTCCCTGTTCCCTCCCTCCCTTCTCTCTCCCTCCTCCAGGCATTCATACACTTGAATTTGGTGTTAGCTGACATCCGATACGAGGGGGGCCGATCGGAAGTGGCCTTGCCGGGGTTCTGTGCAGGTTTTGGTATGTCTCTGGCATCGCAGGTGCGGTTGCCAGCCCCAGGATAACTGGCTTGCCCATGAGAGCCATGGTTTGCCAGCACCTTCCATGTATACTTCACAGCAAATGCAGAAACATTCCTGATGTAGCAAAGAATGAATTTTGTAGTTCTGACTTTGAGGACCATTTGTGATATCCAGCAGAGTGGATAGGAGATAAATAATGACAAATATAGGAGCAGAATTCCCACTTGGTGGGTTTCCAGCCTTTGCATTCAGTTTGACTTGCGTCCCTTGTAGTTTGGCTCTTGTGTCCATATTTAGCGCCCACCTCTTTCCTCCCGTAACCTGTATTAGCTACTTAAGTTCAGTAACAAACGCGGGCTGGAGAACCAGAGGCTGCGTAGAAAGTTTGGCTTTCTGAGGTGAAAACAATTTCTCTGCGATGCAGACCGAGGGGTGCGTTCGCTTCTGTCGCGTGGAGAAGCTTTCATGCGGGCAGCATTTGCTTCCATCGATGATTAACGCTGCCGCTTGTCATGTGCCCTTAAAGCCATTACCTCCCGACTCCCACCTCTTAAATCCTCTTTCGCTTGGGTGATGTAAACATTTGATGGGAGTTCATATGGAAAAGGGCTTGGTCCTGCGTGCGGAGGGGCTTAAGGGTGTGCAGCACTTCAAGGTAGCTGCCTGGTACTTTGCAAAATCAGACACATTATCTATCAGCAATTTCTCCTTGCAGCTGGGAAATGAATTTCTAGCTTGGTTTTTCTAAAAGAAAAAGGTACTTGTTCTGGTTGAAACGCTTGGCAGTGCCGGCAGCTAAAGTAAAGGCTTTTCCTGCCTCATTTCTTATAGCCACACGCTTCCTTCATTTTCTGCTGTTACCTTTTGAACTTCAAGAAAATGATATTTCCAAAAAACGTGGAAGGATGACAATTTTTCTTTTATTTATTCCAATCAACACCTAGAAAATGTAGACCGTTCGCTTTTCAAATACATTAAAACTGTTGCCCAGGAAGCGGAGAAGAGCCAAATGCAGGTCGCGCAGAAAGCGTTCAGATGCCTTGAGAGGAGGCAGCAGTTGGGGACGTCTCCGAGGAAGATTCCTGCGTTGTCGCTCCCCCGACGCCCCCCCCTTGGTGCAAACTCGCCTCTGTGAAAGGGCAGGGTGGTTCTGGGCGCCCTGAATCTGGCACAGCCCCCGTGTTGGTGCCAGCAGCTGAGCTCAAACGTGAGCAAGCCCGCGTCCCCTCCGCGCCCTGGGCTGACACCAGCGCTCCTGAGCTGAGCTAACAGGCAGGAGACAGATTTCAAATTTACTTGACACGGAATTCAGTGGCAGACACTGCACTGAAGAGCAGCTTGGGGGCTTGTTGTTGTAACTTTACGTTTTTGGGGGATATTTGGAAGTGATGGTCGGGGCATGGCGATTAACTCGGTTTCAAGAGGATGGAGCACGTTAATGAGCTGTTGTTGCCTACTGGTGGAACAGCTTCTGTTTAGAAGAGCCTTATTTCATTACTACCCTTGACCACGGTTTTTATTTTTCCACTAGATGAGAACTATTTTTTTGTGGGGAGGGTGGATAAAACGCCAAGGAAAGGGGGGATTTAGCAGGGCCCATCAGGAGTTAATGAGCTCTTTATGGGACAGAGAGCCTCAGCGTAGCCCTGCTAATCCCCTCCTTTGTGAGTTCAGCCCAGAGCAAGGCTCAGGCCTGGGGAAGAGGCAGCAGCGCCGACGAAGTTCTGTGAAATGTACACAAAGCTGCGTTTGCTGAGTGTCTCTTCATGGGAACGCTCCGCAGGGCTCGAAAAAGCCACGTGTGTTCTGAACACCCACTGTCGTTAGGTCCCAGCTCACTGAAATTCCTTTCGGGTTCAGAATTTAGCAATGGCACTTTCTGTTAACATAGGAATTGGTCTTAAAACATAACCTGACGTCCATTCGGTGTGCTGTGAGGGAAACAGCCGCCTGGGGGTTTGCAAAACCCGCAATTGCCTCCCAGGAAAGTGTGATCCTTGAGAGGAGAGGTACCCTGTCCCCAGGACACTTACCTGGAGCCAAGGAAGGCACAGCCTTCATGCTTGGACTTTGGGCCAGTCACTGATTCCCTCTCCATTTCAGTTCCCCTGCTGTAAGATAGCAATGACAACTTTCCTTCCTCCACGGGGGGTTGGGATGGGCTCAGGTATTTGGCAGTGTCCGCACAAGCTAGACAGGCAGCAGGGAAGTTCCTAAAGTCTGGTATGGAGGTGCCCTCTGGTGCAATCTTTCCTAAGCCCTCTGCTCTAATGTTAGCAATCAGAAGTCCCATCTGGTGGTCTAAAGGCAGGAAAAAATAACGCTGAAGCTGGGCAAGCCATTGAGGAGACTGGTTTAGGAGTTTGCTTCTGTTCCTTTCCCGCATCCTCATGCACCTCTTGGCCAGGCAATTCTTCATTTATTCTTCCTTCCCAGCCTCTCTTCTTCCCAGGACGGGCAGGCAGGGCTCAGGGTCTTGTAAAGGACTGTCACGGGGCACGACAACTCTGGTGTGAAACGATTTCATTCCCCTGCAGGAGCAGCTCTATGTTCCGGTCAGCCAAACTCGAGCCTGTAATGTTTGGACTTGGTCCAGTGAACTGAAGCAAGTTGGTTTCAGGCAGCTTCATGTATTTTCCCAAAGAGTTTTCCCAAGCGTATTATCTACTGCTGCATTGTGTTTAGTGGTTAGCCTCAAAGAAGTGGGTTACTAACGTATTCATGTCATTCTTTTCTTTACAATAAGCCCTATGCCATTAAGTAGGTTCATATGACCTCCAAATGAGACAATAAAGACCTGAACCCAGTTAGGAGCTATTGCTCCAAGCACACCTTTCCTGCAGTGCTGGCTGCTCTGGGGGCCTGGGCAAAATGGTCAAGTTCTCCAGCTCTGCACTGCATCTCTTGGGCTATTTTTGGGTGGGCAGGGGCATGCACTGCCAAATCATCGCTCAACCAAGTATGTTATAGTTAGATGCTTTGAAAAAATGATCAAGACCTGGAGCCACCCCGACGGTCTCCTCACACCCAGGGCTGGCTTGGGGTGAGCCTTGCGTGGGGCTGCTGTGGGCAGCACAGGGGTGCTTCATTTTCCGTGTAGTAGCTGGAAGGCTGAGTTGTGGCATCGGGGATGTTTGGTGCTGTATAAGTTCAGATGACCTTGGTTTCTCCTATTCTCTACCTGCTTTGTTGACTTCTGCAAAGCAAATACCAAAGATTGATCTCTGTAAAAAGCAGAAGGCGACCTCCCTTTTTCCTGAAGTATCTGAGAACTGAAACTTGTTGCAAGTATAATTCAGTTTTAATCTAATTATTTTTAAATGCTGCCTGTGCGGGGAAAAGGGGAAAAAAAAAAGGTGTGAGCTTTTACAATCTTATTCATTCCATCGATGTAAAAGCTTTTTATTTGGCTTCAAAGTGAGTCTACTACTTCACAACAAAATTTCATTATGTCCCAGCTGAGTTCTGTTTAATGGAATTAAATTTCACCCTTTCTAATTATCTTTTGGAGCAGACAATCTTTACAGAATAATTAGTAATAGAAGTACACAATGGATCATTGTCTTTATTACTTTCAAAGAAATTCTAGATGCTGTACTAAATCTTGAGGCATGATCTCAAAAAATGTAAAATATCTCCCCCCCTTCCTCATAAATTATATAACATCCAACACAGTCGCCGTAATTTAGGTGCGATGGGTAGTCACTTTGCTCTTTAAGGTGGTCAGCTTTAAGTTGCTTTTATAGAATAACTTTCCCGATCCCATTCTAATTAACCAAGACCAGAGATAGGCAATCTTTTTGTCTTCAATTAATTGTCAAGATTTCTAAATGAAGGACTTCACATCCTTTTATGAAGGCGATAACAACAACTGCGTATTTCTGATCAAGCCTCTGGGTGTTCCTTCAGTGGTCATTTATATTGTGGCCTTGTTTTAAAACGCCTCCTTCCGATTCTGGTAGAATGCAGTTGGTAACCACCCAAGCACAGGATTTAACAAGGCAGGTGCCCCTCCACCGAGTGAGCACGCGCAGTGCTAAAGGAAAAGAAATAACCCCGGCGTAGGGGAGCGTCACTGGAATTCCTGACCTCTTCCTCTCTGGCTTTTCCAAATGTTATAAAAATTAAGTCTTCCTGAATTATACTCCAAGAGGTAATTCTCCTTGGTAAAAACAGGGAGAAATAACTTACTGAAAATTAATTTTGTACCAAACCGGGCTGTTTCTCTAAGAACCAAGGCTGAAAGTAGCCTTTAAAATTTGCCACAAAACTGGGAGAAAAAAAAAAGAAAATGTGCAATAAAAATGGGTAGGGTCCTCCTTGGCCTGCTAGTCTTTATAATTTAATTTGTTGAGAATTTAAAATTACATTAATTGTGCTGAAATAACTGACATTATTTGACACCGCAACAACAGAGCAACGGAAATGAGTGACAAACACACAAAAGACTTTTGTTATCTTTGTTTGTCTGCCTGAATAAATCTCAACAAGTAGTTCAAAGATTTAAATTTATAGCATACTTAATCGTCATTAGATGGCCAATCCTATTGACTCTAAACTGCATTTCACCGATATTGAATAGTTTTGGCAGCCGCTTCAGTTTGACTCATCAAGAATCTTAATTTCCAAATCACTGAAGTTGGGTGACGAGGGGCCGCAGAGCAGGACTGTCGAGAGCGGCACGCCGTACCTGTGCTTGTGAAGCCTTGTGTGCTTTCCGATCTCTTCCTGAAGCCGACTGTTTATATTAATTTAACCCCACAGCGCTATTCAGAAACGCAGCCGGTGGTGGGGGCCACTCGGAAAGGCTTTCAATTTAGAAAGCAAGTCATAATTTTGAGACTCGCCTTGCTTGCGTGAACGGGTGTGTTTTTAATTCATAATACCGCTCACCTGGGAAAAACAGGGTTGATCTTCCCCGCTCCCCACGAGGCAGTGCGTCCTGACCCCAACGTGCCCCGGACTGCAGGGTGAACACCCCCTTCACAACAAAATAAGTTGGCTACAACCGGCTCGCCGTAACTGTGTGGCTATGCAGCGAGATGTGCAGGCACATTGCTGGGCCTTGCTACGAGCGCCATTAACCCTCTTGGATATCCACGTACCTTCACCCTGCAGGAGAAGAGCGCGCTCGGTGTCTGGCAGCAAAAGCCCCCACAACCAGTGTCTGAGATGGGGGAACCAAGCTCCAAACCCTTTCCAAGATCCCTTATTAACTGCTTCCTTTTATCCTACAAAATATACCTGAGCATTGCAAACTCTAGAGTGAAATACGTGTTCTATTTGCTAAAAATGATCAGTTTAATTTAATTGAAATTATTTACAAATCTATATTGAATTTTCCCAGCTCTTTGCATTGAAAAGAATGAATAAAATCGGATTGCTTTCAACTTTTATTTTTACAATATTATATTCAAACAGTGCAAAGGTGCTTTTGTTTAGTTTTGATTTTTGTATTTGAAGTTACAAAACGTTCTCTCTAACACTGACCCGAATTTGATGTAAAATAGCTGCTGTTTTCTGGGAAGACGGGGATGTTTTAACTTGAAGCCATTTGTTCCCTCTCTTCCCCACCCTTTCGGTTCGTCAGCTAACCAGTCGTTTGTTGAAATAGCACTAGGTAATACAAACCAAACACCAATGGATGCAATGAATATCCACGGCTGCCAATAAAGGTGTTGGTTAGGGAGCATTACAGTCCCACTGGGGACGAGCGTCTCTTTAGCAAACCTCAGCATTCCCCTGAATCAGCATCTCTTTGCAGGCTGTCAACTGTACTGAACTGTAGGCTTAAAATTAAGCAGGCATTTTAAACCGTTCCGAGGGAGAGGGATATGTAATTATGAGTCAGCTACAGAAGTCTGAAGTCAGGAAGTTATTCAGACTTGTCCTGTCCATACCTACTGGTATGGAAATGATGGAGCCAGTCCCGCGTTGTAACAGAAATGAGAAGGACAAGTGTGGGATCTGCGGGACAAAGAGATTCGCCTCCATTAAAATATTCTGTACTTTGCTGTAGAAAATGAATAGCCAATGGTCTTATTTCCCCTTACTCTAGAGCAGAAAACGGTTGAAATCAAAACTGGTCTGAGAAGTGGAGGGACAGCTGTGCATTCAGCGGTGTAAGAGACTGATGTTCTAACCTTCATTAGTGACATTTACTTTAATTATTACAGCTGTATGGTCTCGCTGAGTCCATTCACAACAGTACCTATATAAACTCAAGAAGAATGTTGAATTTACTGGAGCCTTCCAATAGAAATGGAATCAGAATTTGGCCCATCTGGACCGAACACTGATATTTGGTGGGGGTAGAGTTTCCTGTGGCTCTTGGCTGTTTAAGTCATCAGCTGGATGATGTTATTTCACACCAGTGTCTGTTTATGACTGTGAGAGAAAGAAAAAAAACCCCAAACAACAGGATCTTCTCCTCTAGGCTAAGCAATAGAATCCCGCGCTGATGCAGGTGGAGAATTTTTTGTCTTGTTTGCAAAAAGGTGCTCCACAAAGTCTTGCTGTTAACTTACGGCTAACGAACAGCTTTGCCTCGGTGTGAAAGGAGAGGCACGCCTATTGAACCACTCTTTCTGGAAACAACGATCTTTTCCATTTTCTTGTATGTCAGAGCAAATACGAAGGGCTGAAATACGGCACCCGTCCTCCTGCCGCTCCCGGGTAGCTTTGCCCAGCAAGAGCCAACCTTACATTTGCGGGAGGGTTTAGGCAGGAAGGCACGGTGCAGGGCCAGTAGTGCCCACCCTGAAATTCCGGAGAGAAAGAGGAACACAAGTGTCATGCTTTTGCTGGTAGCAGTTTTGCTCCCTCCTTTTATAAATGCAGACAACCCGTTCGTTGCCATTTGCGGGAGAAAACCGAATTCCGTTAATTCACAGTGAATCCAAAATGCAGGGCTTGGGCCTTCCGGTTCCTGGGAGCCTGAGAGGGTTTGTTATCATATGCTTGCTCTTGGAGGGCTAAAATCCCCTCAAATAAGTAACTTCCAGCGTCTGCAAGTGGAGCAGAACTGGGACCTTAGCCCTTGATCTTTGTGTTGGCATTTGAAAGGATTTCCCTTTGAACAGCACCACCGAAGGCCCAGCTGGATGCTGAGCAATCATTTCCTTCTGATGATGTAAATAAATACGTAAAATGTAACGCTGAGGTGAAAAAAATACTAGCTGGTCCCAGTAACTCCTGACTATCTTGTTATTTAATTTGTTGTAGACTACTAAGGACGTGGTAGAGTGCCTGATGGCTTTGCTGTGCTTTAAAAAAGGACATAATAGTCAAGAGCACTAGTGCCTTCTTTTGAGTGTAGCAGTGTGCTATTAAGCCGATAGGATCAGTAAACTTCCTAAAGCCTGCAGGATGAATTGATGTTTTTCAAAGACTTGTTTAGGAAAACAAGGGAAGCAAATGTTCATAGTCTTTTAAGCAGGGGAAAAAAGAGCGGGAAGGAGAGAAAGCTCTCAACAAGGGATTATTCCTTTGTTGATTCCATTCTGACACGACAAGAGAATGTGCACTGATGATGTTTTGCTTTTGTTTAAATACTTATTTGTGCTACTCCGTGTGAGTGGGAGGAAGAAAATTTGTCATGTCAGTAGGATGCAACAAGCACTGGGAGATTTATAAACAGCTCGGTTACAGGTAGAGGCTGCTTTCCAGCTTCGGTTCATACACTTAAACTTTCGAATACGGGAGGTTAGGAACATAGGGTGAGAGATGGTCACCAGCAAGTGTGGTGATGCAAAGGAGCAAGTCACTGAGATGTTTCTTTGTTTTGCTTAATATAAAAACCTCCTTAGTGATGCTAGTTTGGGGTGACGTATGTAACGGACCGGTAAGAGGCGTTTCTTCCGTGGTGTTTTGGTTTGAGAACTCTTGGGTTTGTTCCTCTTAGCTAGCGAGATAAAGGGACCCTACGGACCCTTGCTTCTCTGAGCAGAGCAGATACAATTTATGGGAGAGTCAAGTCCAGTTCTTTATTTCCATGCACACCCAAAACCTGATGGAAATTTGCATGAGATGGGATTAAATCCTTGGCATAGGGGTCTCCATGAATTTCCACAAGATTCTCTGTTAGCATAGGTTGGTAAAACTCCTAGTACTGGTGCAAAATTAATCACAAATCTTTTATAACTTCTTTTTTAATGAATTCTTTTCTCTCTTGAGAAGAGATATTTTCTGTCTTACCAGAAAGAGGCGTAGTGAAGCAAAACAGAGGCGTAGTGAAGCAGTAGCGCTGACAGGAGAAATGAGCAGGAATTGGCCATGACCGGTCAGGTTTAACATGAGAAGAATGATCATCACAACAACTTTTCCCCATGGGAAAAATGGGCTAATACATTTTTTTTAAATGAATCTTGACTGGTTTATGTAAGAGATGTTGTGATAATACCAGGAAGCTGGACCTGAAGACCCAGGGTGGCATTTCCAGATCAGGTTTCCGAATTTGGTTGGTGCTCACTTTATTTTCAGTCTCCACAAGCACCTCAATAGATGAACTTTATCAGCACAAACGTCCACAGAAGCAAATACTGGGCTTCAACGCTTGCATTTTTCTTGCATTTTTCTGAAAATAAGTGTGGACTGATAATTTAAGGATCAGAGAACGTGCCTGGAATTGCATAAGATGTATGTTAACAAAATAGATATCAGCATAGCTCTTGGACAAGACAGAAGGTTGGCTGGATTTTGTGTTCCTCCACAGTGAGAGTTTCTGTGTAATCAGAGGGATTTGTGCACGTACCCTTTTTCGCAGGAGCAATGACAGCTCACGGTACTGTTGGCCACCTACTCCTGACCCAGGCTTGCCCCTCTGTTGTGTTGGTGTGACGGTTTATGGGAGTGTGTTGTGGGGGAGAAGGCAGCACACTTGGATACAAACCTTGCCAGATTAAAAAATAATCCTGATAAAAGTGAGTAAGGGATATTTTAATTGGAGATCCACCACAGAGTTGGTCTGCTGCTGTGGCATCCCAGCAGAGTGGTGACACAGGGCTGAGAGGAGATGCTGGCAGCAGGGCCTGTGGGAGCCTGATAAACAATGCAGGAACATTTAGTTTGCAATTAATTTATCTTAATCATGTAGGTTTGTAGCAGAAGTGATCTGAGGGCGTGGTCTGTACTGTGCTGGTGCTTTTCAACTCCTGTTCATCTCCACTGAGACCTCTTAGGACTCTTTGCCCTTGTGTACCCCGTGTAGAAATGTTTGTCACTGGGCTGATTGAGCTCTCTCAGGGATGTACGGGAAGACTCCTCAGGGTTACAAAGGGAACTGGTAGCAGCATTTACCTTCTGGAGGCTCTTTTTCATGGGGCTGTAGTGTCCAGTGCCTAATTCTCTACTGCCTTGTGTCTCGTGTTGCCGTTTGTCTATGCTTTATGTCTATGCACATAAAACTGTGCCGTTCTGCTTGGGAAGCATTTTATACCCACGCAGCGCAGGTTCAGGTGCCTGCACAAAAGGCAGAGCAATGGAGAAGTGGGTTTGACCAGCGCAAGGGCGTTTGTGCAGGTTAGGATGCTTAGAAGCAGAGAAGAATCCTGTAGCGGTCTTAAATGGAACGATATTAACTTCTGTTAAAGTACGTACTGTAGGTACACGCAGATGTCAATATGCTTGCAGATGCTTAGTCCTCCTCTTGAAGGAAAGTTTTCTTAACAAAGTGTTTACTTGCACAAGTGAATGTAAAAAAGAAATATCTCCGTGTACGTCGTCGCTGCTGTTTTCCTTTGCCCTCTCTCTCCTGCCAACAGGCGCTGGCCTAATCACATACTTGAACTGGAGTTGAGACTGTGCCCCAGAAGAGCCAAGATGCTCTTTTAGGGCTAGATTCTGACACATTTTCTCCAGTAGAATAAATTTTCGTTTACTCTGTGAGTCACTGGGAAAGCAGGATCCACAAAACCTGTGCAACTTCCAGAACTCCCCAGCGATTGCTAATGGTTATACCTCTGCAGTCACCGCCGTGTGGAACTCAAGCTCCACCTAAAATTCCCCTCTCTTTAGTTTTGTTTGGAAAGGAGGATTGCACAGAACCGTAGCTGCGTTTGAATCCAAGAGATTTGTTCGCTGTAAAACTCTGAAGAGCCTGTTATGCTACTGCCCCGTCTAACGTAGTGTGAGGTGGGGCTGTGAGCGGCTTCCAGTGTGAGCGGTGGTGTTGGACTGGTGGCCTTGGCCAGCTGGGCATCCTCTGCGCTGGCTGGATCGCCAGGGCAGCCCTGCCTTGCGTTGATGCCTGGCGTTTGCTTCTCACTGTTGCCCTTACACCACTTTACTGCGTGTCACGTCTTTGCTGCTCGGTGTTTGTCAACACCACATCCCAAAATGCCAGGGATGGGCTGAGTGCTATACAATCAACGCCCAACGCTTAAAGAACACTGCTCTGGATGGGACAACCTGCTGTTAGGTTGAATATCAAGTATCCCATTTACATCTTGGTGGAGAGTTGGGGAATTTGATGTTTGCCAAATACGAAGTGCTGAAGAACACTTCATGTGCTGGATTAGCTCACTGGTGTGATCTCCTTCACAATGAGCAGCCGTCTAATAAAATTCTGTATGCGCAGATTTCCACCGCTGCCTTACGCCGTCTTGTAGGCGACGGTTAAGCATGCAGCGAGAGGATCTCTAGAGTCCTCTGTTGTTTTTATCAGATAGGCAAAAGCTCTTTCAGAAAAGGAAACCAAATGAAAATATTTGTCTCCAGGTGTTAAAAAAAAATTCATAAATCAGCTGTAGCAAATGGACTGGAAAATAGTTGGCTGGATCACATGTGTGTTAAACTATTTTGTGGCAGTTCGTAGCAAATTATTTTAAAAATCCTCTTGGCACATGCCACAAGTAAAACTTTGCAATGTTGTGCACAGTAGTAAAAATAATATAATAAACCTCCTTAAGAAGCTGTTGCCAGAAAGTTCGCCTTGCATTGCAGCGTAGCACCTGGGTTCCACCGGAGGAGCGCGGCAATCTGTGCAAAACCTGCGATTTGTGGCAACACCGTTCGCGTCCTGTATCTCCTCACCCGCCAGATTTGGTAGCGCAGCCCAGAACCCCTTGCTGACCGGACCCCCCCCCCCGCATAAAACACAATAAACAGAGTTGGTAGCGGTGAGATTTGGTGCAAAGTGAGGAGCTTTAATTAATTTTAAATGGTGCTTTTCAGCGTGTCAGAAGCTCAGCCCGCTGGAGTGGAAAAGGGGGTTAGCGTGGCTGGAGCCTGGCAACACAGCTAATCTGGGCTCTCCTGAGCAAGCTCATTTCGGATGCTTACATCAGTACGTCGGCATGTGGAGGTAGGGCTGCCTGGGGACAGCCAAGGGAGCAAGCCGCGGCGCAGGGGTTGGCGAAGCTGAGGCTCTGCGGCGGCTTCGGTGACGAGAGTGCCTTGCCGCAGCACGGGGACGGCGCGGTGCCGTGTGCCTCGCGGTGTTTGGCAGTAACCAGGCAAAGTGGGTACACGCAGATGCTTGGCGCACCCAGAACCCTCCGAGATGAGGGCTGTGGAAATACCGACGTGGATCAGATGCAACACCATGGGCCACGCTTGCGGTCGCCGTCAATCGGGGCAGCCCCGCTGCAGCAGACTGTTGCTCTGCTGGCCCAGGGCGCTTGATAGTATTTCTGAAATCGGTGGTTACGTGTTGACTTTAAAAGAGAGAGGGGCTGTGCCCGTGCAAGTGTTCAGCTTTAATATTCCGGTGCATAAAGCAAAACGTGGTTTGTGTAGTTCCTTTTTGGTTGTTTAAAAGACAAATGAAATGGTTTTTTGAACTTACTGTACAGAGAATTTGTTCTTCTGGAGGTCATTCTGGGAGCTGTTTTCTAAAGGCTGATAGTTACAAACACAAATACCATCAACTAAGCTATCAAATACTTGAAGGTTTGTTTGGTTTTACATTTTCTACTACCTTTTTAACAGTAGCCAAGATGTGTTTGTCTGCCCAGTCTTATTTCTCTTTAAATCAGTGGCAGAACTCCCATCGATTCCTACCACAGCACACATGGTGGATCAGGACTTAAAATATGTTAAACTTAGACAGAAAAGTCTGGAATATGATCCTGGTGCTGAAACGGGCATGCAAGACGTCAGCTAAAAGACCCTCTCAGACTTAGGCGGCCTCTGGTAATGCCCCTTAAAATTAAGCTGGCACGTCATAGTAAGATCTTATTCATTCATTATTTACAAAGTGGGAAAAAGAAAACCCCAGTACTATTTGCTGAGTAGCACTCAGATGACCCACAGACAACAGAAGCCTGCAAAGGTTTAATAAGCAAGGTAATTCCTTTTTATGAGCGCAATTGCTCATCCCAGCCACTGGAGCATAGCAGCTTCAAACCCTTGTCTTCCCAACTTCTGCACAAAGTCACTTTCTACAGTTTTTAACTGTAACCTCAGCTACATTCATGTCCCGTTTTGTATTTCAAGTTTGATGCATTGAATGTTGCTTGATGTTTTAGTCCTGTTTCTACAAAGCAAACAAGCCTAAAACGGGACTACCCACATCGCTGGGAAGTCTGTACCTCTGTGCTACCCTGAGCGGAGCCGCCACCCGTGCTCTGCTCCCTGCGGTACCAGCCCTGCTGTTGTGTGCCCCGAACCCCTGTGTGGTTGCAGCACTTTCCCCACTCGGTTCGGGCCGCTCTCATGATGCCTTTGGCCCCCTGTGAAGGCATTTATAGAATCATAGAATGTTTTGGGTTGGAAGGGACCCCTAGAGGTCACCTAGTCCAACCCCCAAATTTCCTTGCCTTGTCTCCGTAAGGGGGGCATGGTAGTTCAAAGGCTGCTTACTGTCCCTGTGAGCTACTGCAGGCTCTCCAGAGCTGCTGTTCATATAGCACTGACTTGCTGACAGCCCCCCCCCCCCCCAAACCAAAACAAGCCCCCCCAACCCCTCACAATTTCCACAAGAGGGCAATTCACTGTCTCGCTGGCGAGGATGCTCCCGAGTGTGTGTATCCTACGTGCATCAAGCTGATGGCAGATTGGGAAGAGGCGCTGGCCTTCGGCACGGCTGCCCTGTGCCACCAGGCTTCCTCCTGCTGACGGCTAACACGCCGTCCCGAGGGGCGTCCCAAGCCCTGAGCCCCCCTCCCCAGCATGGCGCTGGGGACAGGTCTGCTAGCTCACCTGCTAGGGGCTTGCCTGGGGGGCGCAGAAGCTGGATCCGGGCAGTCTTGAAGCTGCAGGACCTCCTGAGGTGCTGCCAGGGAACGCAGTGGGGAGGATCCATGAAGTAGCCGCCCCGCTGGCCCCATGCCCTGCCGTGACCGAATCCTGCACTGCGTACCTTGTGTGGATCTGCCCGCTGCAAGCGACCCAGGGCCGCCTCCCCCCAAACACCCTACTCCCGTTCCCCTCCGTGTTTTCCCATAGAAACACTTGGAAAGGTGCGGGAACGCTCCCTCTCCTGCCTGTAGCAATTTGTGCTCCTTTGCGGATTTTATCCGGGTGATGCATTGCCAGCCTCTCTGGGACCACATACGCGTTGTGGAAGAGGTGACAGCAAATTCGGTGATGTGTAATTCAAGGAACGGTTTTATCCTAATATATGTTGTTCCCTATTCATCTCTTCCAGATTAAATTGCTTCCCAAATAATAGGCGGAAAGCTTTAGCTTAGAGATTGGTTTTAAGTGAAAGCTGTCAAGGGGACCAGATATCTGGGGAGATGGATTTTGGCATAAAGGATAAACATCCCCTGGGAAATGCGTGGCCGCGGGTTTTTGTTTATTCACCGTCTGCCTTGAGAGTGCAACAGTTTGCGGTAAGATGCCTTTACTGGGAAGCCTCAGCCCTGCACGGCTGCAGCCCGGCGCTGCACCCTGGCTCGTTTGCCTTCTGTAATTAAACATTTTGGGCCTAGTGCTGAGCGTGTCAGATGAAATGTCACTGAGTCTGGATAACCCTTTGTCTAGGGAGAGGAAGACTAGGCTGCGTATGGAGTACATTTAATCTGCATTCTAGATCCATGCCACACAAACCCGGAGCGTTGCTGCAGTTCTCTGAGCGTCGGTGCTGCGGGGGCGTTACCAGGAATTATACGCAAGCCCGGGCTGAACGGAGCCCGCACTGGGCAGCCACGGCACAGAATGTGTATTATTTTTAGCATTCATTCACACCATTTAGTGACAAAGCCGTCGCTAGGAATTAGAGCAGGCTTTGGAAACCCATTGCTCACATACAAACATGTTACACCAGAGAATGTCCACAGACCTACTGGATGGATTCAGCTTTTGCTGGTGACAGAAACCGCCTCCCGCCTTCGCTCTCAAGTCTGTCCCTGGTGTCCCTACTGCACCCAATGCAATGGCGCTCAAACCAAAACATCGCTTATGCATGTTGCTTTTTCTTTTTTCCATGTATTTGCCCTGGGCTGGGATGATTTTGGCCACGAGCACATTGCGGTCTGCTAACGCGTGCCAGGGGCAGGGACGCTCTCGGGGCTGAAGCACAGGGCTGGAGGCTGAGCAGCCGGCGGCCCGGTACTGGCCAGGCTCTGGCACGAATTTGGGGCAGTGATTTTCTCTCTCCATGACTCCATGCTTGCGACAGAAAAAAAGGGGGGAGGAGGGAGCCCTTTGTCAGGGTTAAACATGTTTTCAGGTCCTCTCTGCAGTACAAAGGCTATTTTCTTTTGCAAACCTTTCAGAAAAGAGCAGAGGCAGCGAGGAGGCTTCCTCTACATTTGGAAATTCATTCAGAATCTTCCCGGGCACTCCAAACCCTTTTGCAACTGGCAGTTGGGAAGGGACGTTGTTTCCATGGGATTTCTATTACAGTAAGGTTGTGTTTCGCGTATACCTGGGTTATCCAGCTTTGGGGTTTTGCCAAGGTAAGGTATTTTCCTTTTCGATCCTAGAAGGGGCAAGTGGAAAGGGAGGAGTGGAGGACAGGAGATTACAGTGTCTTTCATCCTTGGGATTAGGGTTTTTTTCGAATTTTATGCAGTGATTTGACTTGCTATTTGTTTTCCCCAGCATGGCTTGTTCATCAGAGGTGGTTCTGCGTCGGGGCAGCCAGCGCACAATTCCACTCAGATAACTGAGATAATTAAATTACAGTGAGATAATTTTATCTTCATTTTAATTCTGTGCATCACTCACAGATCTTAATTTAACAACACAGGCAGATGAAAGATTTCTGACTCGAGATATCTGTGGTGACGTAAGGAACAGGAACCATCTCAGGATTTATTCTTCATCTGCTTGCATGACGCAGACGTTCCGCCGGAGGTTGGCGGCAGAAGAGCTGATACCTGGGAGCACTGTGCTCCGGGTATGCGAGGCCCCCGATGGTCTGCACTAAAAGTCGAGCCCTGTTAGCTCAGGGTGTAGCTGGCTCTGTCACAGCTGCTTCTGCCACAGGAGGGTGACAGAACTGTACCGGGTCGATGTGGGCAACTGGGTTTTGCATTTTGAAGTCATACAAATGCAATCTTTCTTTTGGCATGTGTAACTTGTCGTAGTATTTAGCTATACTATCGCGTTCCGAAAGGGTGAAAGAGAAGCGGGGAAGAGAAAGGGGGTGTTCAGACAGGGACACATCAGCATCGCTAGATGTCCTGTAATTTCAATCTATACATTAATTATGATAAGAGTGGCAATTTGATGCACAAGTGCAAATCTTATGCAACAGAACGTATTTTGCCATTAACTGAATGGACAATTTTGTCGCTATGAGCAATTTTTGCTAAAAATAAATAAATCCATTTTGTAACTAAATGCATTTATTTAGAAACAAGGGACGTCTGTCTGATTGGGAGGGAGTGGGTGTTTTGGGAAAGAGGTGGCTTGTGAGTCAGAACTCCTTAGATCTATTCTTGGTTCTGCTTCTGATTCATTATTTGTTGGATCCCAAATCAGTGGAAATTGGGCCAAACTTTCTGTGACCTAAACCGAATCACATCAAAGTAAAAGTCATGTTTTAGGCAAAGAGTTTCTTAACCTGTCTGGCTTACTAAGACACATGAATTCGGGTGTTGGAAGTCTGAGGTACCGCTTCTCCCGTCCCTTCCCCCGGAACGCCTGATGCTGGCCGTGCTGTTTCCCTTCTATAGCTGGTCGGTTTTATTTCCTATCACTTAATCAGCACAAACTTCTTTCTAAAATCTGGGACTCTAAATATACCATGATCAGCAACACATACTTATATGTAGATAGTGTGTCCAGAACTACTTCTCCTCTTTATTTCTTGGCGAGCAGCTCTGAAGCTGATGAGGTCCACTTTTGTATTAAAATTCTGATTACATTTTTGTTCAAAGTAAATGAAATGGTAATCTGTTTTATAGTTAAGAGGCTTTTTTAGACAACTAAAAGATTCCATGGACAGTGAATGAAAGCAATAATTCTGTGTACTCGTGCAGTCTCTTACCCACTTTGACTGTAGCCATGTTCCCTGCCTTTCACTTAGGATCACAGAAAACAGAAGGGCTTCCCCCGGGTATCAGATCCAGTACCCAGAGTTGACTGGAAACCATACAATTAAATAACAGATAAAAAAATATCCGGAGTCTGTTATCACAGTCCCCAGCATGCTTGCCATGCCAAACTTCTGACCTGCAGGGAAAAGCCAAAGCCAAAACTATACTGTGGTACAGCAAAAGAACAAAACCAGCAACAACAAAAATTAAGGTGACGCTAATGTCTTCGTTCCTTGTAATAGGAGAGAATAAAGCTCTCAGATAAAGCCCTTACCTGGCAGATTTCCCTTTTCGGGTGCTCTGCCCGGGGCTGGAAGGGTGCGAGGTAACTACCGGGCCATCCTATTTCCAGAGAGCACCAAGCGCCTGCCTGCCGGCAGCCAAGCGCCAGTGCACGTTCACCTTTCTGTCTGGAAAATATGTCCAGCGGGGGGGGAGGGTAACTCGATGTGGTACGCATCCCGTTATTGCAGACGGGATCGGGTGTGTGAGCGTATTCCAGTTTAGACTCAGCCATATGGAAGCAATCCTCAAAGGGCGCCATGTTCTTGTGGCGCATATAGTGCAGTGCTACTCACCATTAAATAACTGAATCAGTGGAATGTATAAATAGATATCTCCTTTACCCATCTGCACAGCTACAATGTGTTTAATGTATTAATTAAAACTTCCAGCGAAAAAGAAAATGAAGCTTGAGCACTAATCCGAAAACATTCTTTTTTAACGTGTCAGGAATGTGCTGTACAAAGCCGCTTCCTTAACAACTTAATAAGTAAGTGAGAAACACTGCGGCAGGTAGTGGATCTTCAGTGATAACAGCTACTGCAAGTGATTGATTCAAAGAAAAAAGAAAAAGAATGACTTGGTTTAAATCTGTTAACTTGTGAAGACTTAGTTGTTGCCAAGTAAAGGGTAAGGATCTGGTACCTGCTCGGGGTTAAGGGAGAGGAAGGTTATAGACGTCCTACTGTGAGCTCTAACACAAACTCAGACACCGGTTCGCCCAACAAGGAAATTTGCAGATGGCGATGGGGACTACGCCTCTAAATCCTTTCTATGTTCATGTGAGCAGACATTTCATACAGTGCTTTTGAGCTACATTCAACTAGAGCTTACGTAGCCCAAGTGTATTTTGAAGTGTTCCAATATGCTGATATTTTTTTAATTGCCTTTTCCATGAAATGCTATGCCGTGGGCAAAATTCTCCTTCCCACCAGTGTGAAAATGAGGACGCTTCTCTGCTACTGTTGTGATCAGTGTAACCGAGCACAATTTGTCCCAGCGCAGATCTGCAAAACAATTTACTCCTGCACCAGAACTTACTTTCTGTCCTGTAGGAGTTAGCGCTCGAAGGCGGTAGCTCGCGCCAGCAGCACTGCCTGCCATGGAACAAACTCCTTGTTTCATCTGTCTGCAACGCCTTGGAAAATTAATTTGACACACAGAGTGCAAATACATTACTAGCTTTTAAGAGTTTTCACTAGCTTTTGAGACTTTTCTGCGTGGCCGTGGAGCTCTAGCAATGTCTACCCTACATTTCCTAGCTGGCAACCTTTTTTGTCAATAGATTTCTGAGATGTGACTACTTCCAGCTGCAAGTCCCATTTCTGGAACGGAACTTCTCCTCAGCTGAGAACCTGAGGCATTTATTGCTGTAACCAGCAGCAAATGGCATAGCCTGCTATTGTAACAGGCAGTGCAAAACATGTGAGGTGTCAGGCAGCCCTAATGTTATCAGTTAGGACACGGGCTGGACTGTAGAGACTGCCCTATATTCCATAGGATTGGGAAGCCCAGGATAGGGTGGATAGGGATGAGGTGCTCCTGCCACTGCAGTGCAGAGAAGGTTATGCCCAGGAGCCAGCTCCGCTCTTCAGCCTGGGCCACAGGATGACGGTCCCTTGCCGACAGTCGTTCGAAAGGTCCTCCACACGCTGGCAGTGCTGTGTTCCCGCTGCAAGTGGGGGATCAGCTGATGGAGAGAGAAACCTCACACTCCAAAATCCCGCTGCATCATTCTTGCCCTGTAAACTGACATGGCTCCATATTATCAGTGTGCTATTTTTTTTATTTTGCCATGCAACGCTCAAGCGGTGCTGCACATCACGACTGAGATCCCCAGCCTGCGGTGGTCGTTGTCTGGACGGTCTGTGCCCAACGCACTCTTATCCTGGGTTGTGATAGCAACAAGTGAAAGCTGAATGTCTCTCACCGGGGGTAGTCAGGACTGCCAGAGCTTTAGGACAAAAGCAAGACATCTCACAAACAAAACCCCTGAGTGTAAGGAACTCTCGGTTCCTTGGGTTTTTTCGAGCAACAGTTCACATTTTCTTCAAACACAAGAGCTATGAACTTCTTTAAAAAGTAACGAGTTAAGGTTCTGCTCTAACTAAATAACTTAAGGAGTTGGGCATTTCTGAGGATCTCTAAAACAACATGAGACTGCAATCAGTACAAAAGATGCGGCCGTTTGGGTACGCAGTAGGCTAACAAGGTTTGATCCACTCCTGCTGTCGATGCATTGCCATTAACTTCCGTGAGACTGTGCTCGTGTAGACATTCAAGTAGTGGTTTACGACAGATAACTATGAATTTTCATATCTGTCAACAGGCCGTAAAGGGAATGATCTGAAATCCAGGTAAACAAGCAGCAGAACATTGTATTTACACTATCTCTGCGGTACTCATATTGAACCTTGAGTAAATTACCCAGCTAACTGCGTTTTCCTCAGCGGTAATCTTTGAAAATTATTTATGTTATGTATTTTATATATATATATATGATATATACCCAGTGGTGTTTCTTCTTTCCCCATCTGATTTACGTTATTTTAGCATGATATTTTTTTAGTTACTGAAACAATTCTGCGCTTTGTTTTTAGAACTCTTTAACAAACATTTGTTATAGCTAACAACGTTTTTTTTAGCCACAGCTCATTAAAGATTCAGGACTAAACCTTAAGCTGGTGTAAGCTGATCTGGCTTCCAGTGAAGTCAAGCCTTTAACTTTGTGAAGACTTTCGGTTGTAGCCAAGAGAAGAATAAGAGTCAGTGTAGCCCTTGTGCCCGCCGTATTGATCAGACCTGTAATTGCACCGGGAAACAGAATGTTTCAAAAATTCTTTTGTTTGGGCTAGAACAGCTTATGAAAAATGCATTTGTGGCTATACTGTACTTTTTTAGGGTGAATTTGTGTGCGTGGTTGTGGGGAGGGTGGGGGGTTGAGCAAACCCATTCATTTTAAAAGGGCACTTTAATGGAAACTAAGCAAACTAAAGTGGAAAATTATTTATGCAAACAAACTTTGCATCCTATAAAGATGTGGGTACATACGGCACGCAAGCCTGCAGCTTATTAGATTATTGCAGGCCTTCACGAGCTGTTTGCTTACTCCAATAGCAACTTGTTGATAATAGGAAGCCTTTTGTGAGAAACGGCCCGAAAAACAAAGGGAAGAGTCAGATTTAGTAAAGTGTCTAAGGAAAGTCTTAAAATGACACCCACGCTACGACGGGAAGACCAAATTTGCTTTTTCTGAAGGGAATTTGTGTTTGTCAGGAAGGGCTCCTGGCGGCTTTGTTTCCAGGCCTTGATGTGTGACCAGGAGCCTCCCGGCCTCCCGTCACCCCGGCCTTGTTCTGCCACCGCGCTGCCCACCCATACCGGCACCGCGGGGGGAAGGGTTTCAGAGGAGCCGGAATCAAAAGCCGAGGGAGGAAAAAAAGTGCTTTTCAGGGTCTGATGTGTGGGAATCAAATGAGAGGCCTAGCTCAAATCCGGTCGCCAGGCAACCATAGTGATATGCCGGGGGAATATCATTAAAGTTGGAAACTAAGCGGTGGCTCTGAATTAGCAAACCTGACCGCCGCGCGGATGATGCGCCAGAGCCACCTCAGCCCCCGAGCCCCGTTTCTGCTCGGGGGGTGGGGGGGAAAGCAGCTGATTTGTGGAGTTTTTCATAAAAAAGACAATGGCTGTCCAGACACGGAGTTGGTGGTGAAATATGGTAACTGCCAGGCTTGCAGCTGGCCCTCTGACACAAGATTAATAAGTCGCCGTTTCCTAGCCGACCACAACCCAGTGGGAACTATCCGGCGTTTTTCCCTGGGCTGTGGGTAACAGCCTTCCCGCGGGCTGGCCTACTTCGCCGCTCTGCGCGCCGCGCGTCGCCGCCACTGCAGTAAGCGGCTGCGGCTGCAAGGAGGTCAGTGGGGCCGGTGGCCGCCACCAGCCCAGCCCGCGCCCGCAGCACGGGTCCCGCCGGGGAGGTGGCCGTGGCCGTGGGCTAAGCTCTCCGGAAAGTTTCTGCTGCCAGCGGAGCGGGGAGGGGGCGGCGGGGGACGGGGCTGGGGAACGACAACGTGAGAGGAGAGCGGGAGCGCGCCCATTGAACGGGGTTTAGGCCGCGCTCAATGTTATCGTTGAGGCGAACAAGCAAAGCTTATCGGCGCCTTCCTTCTTGAAAGGTTGAATGACATCGAATTGCCAGCTTCTGTATTTTGCCGCCATTTGGCTGGAGGGGCTCGGGCGTACGCGACTGCGCGGAAAGGAAGCCAGGTTGAGCGTCCGCACGCGTTCCTGGCAGCAGCGTCTCCAACGCGGTGCGGCACGGCAGAGCGTTGAGAGGCAATTTGGTTACAGGCACTGCGTAATGCAGATCAGACTTCCCCAAACATGTTAATTTTTTATCACGATAGCTCGCCAACACACTCAAGTTTGGCTGATTTTGAGGTATCTTCAAGCTACATTTTCTATTACACCGAGGCATTGTCATACAATTGTGTGCATTTGCCCACAAATTAGGAAGAGCTAAGAGATCAGTGAATCCCCTGGCTTCTGTCTTTCTAGGTTTAATTTTAAATGACGATACGATGAAAATCTTCCTTTACAATACATAGACGTTAGAAGAGAGCTGTTTGAATGTTTCTTCAGGCATGGAAATTTGGAAAGAACCAGCTGCAACTCAAATTCATAGATTATTCTGGGCAGGAAAACAACAAACAGATTTGTAAATGTCTTCAAGCTTCTCTATGGTCAATGTATTCATTTGGGGCCACGTGCGGCTGAGTTGCAATTAATATAAATACCAATTTTATTGGTATGTAGGTCGGACCTGTCAGAGTAACTCTGAGTGTGAAAGTGCAAGATTTGTGCTTTCTGTTTCTGGATTTTCTCCTGTCCTTCCATGCGACATTGGTGAAATGGGTTCCTTCTTTCTCGTCTCAGTTTCCCCAGTTTTACACAGCACATTCAGGTTCACAAATGAAAAAGATCCCAAAGAAGCTGAATTTGAATGATAATGTCAGCCTGGGGAGGAGATTCTTAAATTTTGAGCTTCTGTTTTTAGAAATTGCTTTGTGGAGCGATATTATTCCAATGATTCAGAGCTAACGAAACTTTAAGTGGCGGCAGAGTCCTGCTGGTAGGATCTGTCTCCCAAGCTGGAGCACAGTGTAGCCCCTCGCATCCAATGCCTGTCAGATACCAACCAAAAGGCTCAGCATGGCAGCCGGTCGCCATCCACGCGCTGCGTAATTGGCACGGGAAATCAGTCTGATTTGAGGCAGCATTGGAGTGTCTTGCTCGGTGGAACAGGGGAAACTGATGAGAGGTGGAGAGATGGTCTGGCACCGCCAGCTGGAGTGTGAGCAGCCCGGTGAGCGCAGGATGCAAACCCAGGTTTGAAGCCAAGCCGAGCTGAGCGCAGCCAGGGGGAAGCCCAGGTGATGAGGAGCCCAGCTGAGAGCACGGCCTGAACACGCGGTCATTCGCCTGTGCAAAAAAGGCAAGCTTTGGGGGAGAAGTGGTGTCTTGTCTCGCATCTGTGCCACAGCTGGAAAAAATGTCCCAGCCTCAGCCATCCATGATTATCCCTTCCCAGTATATGCACCGAGGACTCCTTTTTAATGTGTGTAACGATGTAAATAAAAGAACTATCCCCCAGTCAGTATTAAAGAGGAACCCAAAACAGACACAAGTGAGAGCTTATAGGTGGTGTTTCCTGCGCACCAAGCGTTCTACCACGCTCTTACGTGCGTGCTTTTAGCTCTTGATAAAACATGAAGTGATTCATGCTGGCTTAGCCCTCTGCTCTGAAGGGGGGAGAGGAATGAGCTAATTCCAGTTATGGAGCTGGGAGCTCAGAGCACGTGCGCAGACGGGTGCCATGGATAAGAGGTCGTGCGGTGGCCTCTGTGCATGTGAACGCCCCAGGTTTGTCTGAACCGATCCCGCTCAGCCGTAATGGCAGAGGAGAAGTTGCCTTCGGCTCTGCAGCCACAGAAACATCAGTGCTGTTTGTTGCCCTGCGTCGTTTTGGGTCCGTGTAGCTTTTTCTCTGGTTCTTCACGTCATCTCCGGCGCCTTCAGAACACCTGCATTTCTCTTGTGAGATTTACCTGGCCCGGAGCGAGGGGAGAAGCCTAACAACATGGGTTTCTTCTTTATAAGAGCATTCCCCTCTCGATCGCTGCCCGTCGCAGATGTGAGGATTGAATACGGCTCTGTTTGTTGTTCCTATTTCTCTCGTATGTCCCAGCGATTCTGGACCCTGTGGATACTTAGAAAACAGGTTTTCCAACAGCCTGAATATCGTAGCCTTTCCTTCACTGATACCTGTCACATCTTTACAGCTACAAAAATATTCCTAACCTGACAATTAAGATTTACTTATATTCCATGCTCTGAATTATTTGGGACTACCAGGTTTTAGTTATTTTAATGGTGAAATCAAGTAAAGGGGCATCGATTTACAGTTACAGTAGTGTACTTCGTATTTACTGTGCTGTGCATCTACTTTTGACAAACAAATCCATGTTTTCCTGAACTGTTTTAGCATCACCGTGTGTGTTCTTGCAACCCAGCCCCACCTGAGCCTCTCTCTGCGGTCCTACACGATCTCTTCGCCATTACCGCTCCTGACGTGGCTGGCCGTTACTACAGCGGGGGCACTGCGGTGTTTCCACTGCCCACGCCACAGCCTTGCTGGTGCCACTGGTTCCAGCAGCCGGCTGGGCTCTCTTCACGCAAGGAGGGTGTCCCTGACTGGCGGTGGTCGGCGGGCAGAAGCAGCTCCCCTCGCGTAGGGCTCCGGGGAAAGCAGCCTCTCCTGCCGCCCGGCGCGAGGGCAGGGCTGGCCGCGCAGGAGCAGCAGCGGCGGCTCTGCCTTGCTTACGGGACTCGCAATGATCGCAGCGTTAACTCAGACCCATTGCCGAGCCACTCGGCCGTGGCTTGCTGCTCGGCTTTAAAAATCAACAGCCGGTTCGCGTCCGCGCCTGCCTGCCTCCTGTGTGGCAGAGGGAGAGGAAAGGGTGAGGCACAGAGAGCTCAGTGGTTCTTGATGTTAACGAGAAGCCGATGTGATCTCCTGTGAGTGTTCTTCAATAAGTGATGAATGGGATGTGTAAGCACAAGAGCACATCTTCTTGTTACCCGTGTGTACCTTTCTTGATATCAGATGTCTGTATTACTACTCCTTCCATTGTAACCTGGGACTGTGATTGTGAACTGAATGTTCTTTATCTATTTAATGGTCTTATATAATTGAGTATCTGGAAAAGTAGAGTAGCCTGGTCAAGATACGTCATTCTCCTGTAATCCTGAACCGATGGGGTTCACGTGGGGGTTTGAATTTATATTGCAGTTTTGTTTCACATAAAGAATCGTAGCAGTGCTTGGGTGCTCTTCTGAATCTGCAGGAGGGGTAGGCAGAGAGTGCCTGTTTAGGTACTCCATGAAATGGGCTGCACGGGATCAGGCCTTTCTGATCAGATGCTTTCTGATGGAAAGTCAGAAGCCGTTGGTTTTTGTTAGTTCTGAGGGTTCCCCATGTACGCTGTAGGAAATCAGTTGCAGAGTGGCTGGAGTCTCCTGCCTCTGCTAGTGTTTCCACAGAGTCTTCTACGGCACCAAAGCCCACAGCTATCTAGTCTGGAGCTGGAACGTTCCCCAGATGGTCCTTGTCCCCTTCGAGTATCTTGTTCAGATTTTCAAGTGCCACGTAAAAAATTAACTGGTTAGCAAATAAATAAAAACCCCAGTCAACCTATGCAGAAGGTAATACACATGTGCGTGTTGTCAGCAGGCCACGTTCTACCTTTGCCAGAAGGGTGCTTACTTTGCCAAAGCTAACTTTTGAGACGAAGAGAGTGGGTATTGGGCAAAAGAGGGGTGTTGAATTGGCTGATTGATTTTTACCTATGCAGCACATATTTTTAACAAAAACTTTAGCTCCCCCTAGATCAGGTGTATGATGAGAATGTGGTACTGCAGAAGAACCGTTCTGGGTTTCATGAACGATTTATTGGATACCTAGTTAAGAGGAATTACCTCATGATCAGCTTCCCTACTGCCAATGTTGGGGTGAAAGGCTAATTCCCTGCGCTCTTGCTTCTCTTGGCCAGCGTTGCAGCACGCCTTGGGCCAGCACGTTTGGTCTATAAGTAGATGTGATTTAACCCTTATGCTTCGTTTTCCGCTTGGCTGTCAGCTGGTGGCAAAGGGCCAAATACCGACGACCATAATGGCTGAGCAGCTGGGTCTGCACGCACGGCATCTTAAAAATCCCTTACGCACCGGCCCCTTCATTGCAGACCGTTGATCTCTTCCCACTTGACTGGCGTGGTGGCAGAAGCAAGATTAGCATCCTCAGGGAACAGCCAGGGCTGAGGTTTTCTCCTTTGCAGTTTAATGTTGCTAAGTAGGGCAACCACCAAAGTAAATGTTCTCCCTAATTCAGAAATAGTTGAGAACCTTTTTTTTTTTCTTTTAATTATAGCTGAAAGTTTGAAAGGATTGCTTCTGGTTATTGCTCTCATCTATGATTTTCCTTTAAGAAACGGTAGGCTTCTCAAACTCATCTATGTCCTGGACAAACTGGGACTAAATTCTGCCTGCCGGGTTCCTGTAGACTGTCGTCAAGGAGGAGGCAGACCAATTTGCCTTTGAGGTAGAATTTAGCCATCACAGAATTGGTAATGAACAGGCAAGAGAACTGTTTACTAATACGTGAAAATTAAAAACGTTGTCTGCAATAACACTGGAAGTTTGTTGTTGAGTTGGTAGAAATGGAGTGAAATTTGGGGGGGTGAGATCACTTGTGTAACACTACCAAACGCAGTAAGGTATCCGTGTGCAAGAAAAGAAATCCTTTCTGTTTCATTTTATTTTAGGCAAGCAAGTGGTTTTGCTGTCAGCACCACTTGTAGCAGCATAATGAAACTGAATCATTTTAAACAAACCCTCACACACTCTTTACTTTGTGCGAGGATTATGCAACTGAGAGAGAATAGCAAGTTCTTCACAGAAACGCGGCGATAGGTGACATTTTGTCTGTCAGCACTGGTGAAGCGGAAGACACAAGCTTACTTAAAATCATTATTGAGTTTTACTTCACATAAGGATACAATAATAAAGGGAAAAGAGATGGCTCGGAATATAACGAACCCAAGCCATCCACAGCAAGGGGCAGTAGAGAATCCGTTAGGAAGAACATATGCAAGCAAGCTGTGATGGGTAACACTTCTTGGTACGGGATTCCTATAAATTGTTCTTGACATTGTGGAAGTGGGCACTGAGGAAAAATCCCCCCAATATGCCCAACAGTAGGCATATGACATTGCTCACGTGTGAACTGGCGAGGATCAGGCCCCGCATGGGGATGCACAGCCTTCTTCCAGCACTGGAGGATTCATGTGACTGAATTTAAGCAGCGTGGGGGAATTTTAAACACCACCGAGTGTTAGCACTTCTGCTGACCTCAGTGAGAGAGGAGCTTGGGCAGCACTGAAGACTCTGGAAAATCCTGCTGGTTTCTGTGTACGTGTTCTCAAACCCTAACTGCATGCTAAATCAGCCCTTCCAGTTCTACAAATGGTTAATGACCTGACAGACCAGGCTGAAAACCGTTCAAAACCTGTGGAAAGAATCCTGATCATTTCAGAAAGCTTTGGATCTCCTTTGGAATTAATTTAGTTTTGGAAGAACTTGGATATTTTGTGCAAAAATAGTCGGGCAGAGGGGCGTTAGAATGGGATGTGGTGATTGGGACTGGTTACACTTTTTACCTTTGGGGCATTCAGAGTGGAATTCATATTGCTCTGAAATTTAAAACAACAGTGGAGATCTTTCTGAGATGTAGGTACAGGTTAGACTCAGCATTTTTTCACCCCACACAGTCTTTATAATTTATTTGGCTACTGCTGATGTTATTGAGGGACGTGCAATCTTAGAGACATTCCTGCAGGTAGAGAGATGCTCTTGAGGCTGAACTAGAAGTTAGCTTCAGGAAATTTGTTTTGTGGGTCACTGTGTTTTTTGATTCAGCGCGACGCATCTGGCTGTAACTTGATTTCTTTCCCTGCTTCTTTTGGATTTTATTGTGCTCGATTGCGACGCGGGCGGGGGGGGGAGGCTGGGCAAGAAGCCCTTCCTTACCGTGTGCAGGGACGTGGTGTGCGGCAGTCACCTGCTCTGCCTGATGACTCCCAGGCTTGCCCTCGGCCTCGCGGGGTGCTTCCGAAATAATACAAATGAACCTGCTGTTATTCCTGGGTTTGCTACCTGTGAAATCTGATATGGAGCTGGAAAGGATCCAGTTTCACCTAATCCGGCAGGTATACCGTGATGCTGCTGGGTGAGCGCTGCGAAACGCTGCGGGTGGAACCAGGGACTGCCAGGACCTCTCCCCCCCAGCCACTACAGACACAGAACCAACTTCTGGAGCAAAGCTCGGTGCCTCCTTGGCCCGCAGAGCGAGGGCAGACGCTCGGTATTGCCCACATGGATTGGTTTGCATTGGAATTACGCTCCTGTGTGTTCATGCAACTTCCCCAAAAGAGAGGCATTTTCCTCCTTGTGTTGTGTTTAAATATTTTGCAGTTAGTAATCTCATAATGCTCTTGACAAAAGGAAATCATTGCATAGCAGAATAGACACATCCCGGAGATACCGTGTCTTACATGAGGACTGGTTCTTCATTAGTGCCGCAGTGGAATTCAGTGTTGCTAACAAAGCAGAATGTGCCCACGATATTAATGTGGTGTGATCGGCCACTCAGCGAGGGAATGGTTCATAGCCATGCGCTAACGAGGCTTTGGCTGAGCTTTGCTCACCCTTCTAAAGGAAGCCCGGGCTGTTGTTTTGGGGTTCGGTCCTGGCCCTTCTGAAGGCACGAGGATTATATTGTCGCTTTGAGGTGTACAACAATGAGAGCGCTGCCTCTTCCCGACAGGCCCTGGGCTTTGCCTCTGTTAGAAAACAGAGCTCAGAGGTCTACCAAAAAGCCCACTGTGCCTGCAGATATCAGACAATGAAAAACTGAATTAATAGAACCCGACACTGTTTTACTGTAGCAGCATGTTTTTCCTTGCTTAAATATATTTTTCCTTCTCTCATCACCAGATTACTTGGTGCTCTTTTCAGAAACAGAAAAGTTGCAAAACCAAAACAAAAGCCCTAAAGATACTGGGTTAAGGATTTTTTTTTTTCCCCCTTTAATTCTGTGTTTAAAAAAAGATACCACACGAAACGTCAGACAGTCTGAAGCGCTGCTGGCAGAGTTAAGAACGTGGTTCTCTGACAAAAGAAGCCAGGTTGCCTTTGACTATCCATTTGAACACGCAGACCTGCTTGCAAGCCCAAACTAGAATTCCTGTCCGAATTCTGGGAGTGCTTGGATTCTGCTTTTTGGGTTGATCTTGTATTGACGCATGAGTTGGTAACTAAATTTCTGCCTCCCTCTGTCTTTCCACGCAAGATACTCGGGTTGCTTGAAGCTAGCATTCTGACCTTGGATTGCAAAGCGTCTCACTTGTGCGTAGTAGGCAGTGGCTGGGTTTCTTATTCTAGGAACACATTTGCCCCCTCCGTCGCGGGGCTTGAGGCCTCCATTTTGAGATGCAGGTCCAGGCAATGGGAATTTACTCAGTTCTCAGTGCTCAGCCAGTACCGTCTCGGGTGAAACTCCAAATCCTCTGACATCCAGTGATGTTTTGCCGTTGGCTTCGCTCCAGCTAGGTTTTTCCCCGTCTCGTATTCCCATGCTGCCCAAAGAGCTGCTCACCTGGAGAGGGAGGAGGCAAAGGCTCCCTTTCATGTTTTGGATTCTGTGCGTTTCTAAGGCGTGTTCTCAGCCTGGATTAAGTGAGTTATGAACTGTTGTACAACGCAAATGTCTGTGGCACCATGTACGGAGGATCTGTCCTCAGATCTCCTCCTTTCCGTCTCCAGCAACCCCCTGCAAACAGAGTCTGGAAGCCAAGCAACATCCACCAGTCGGACAAGACAGGGAATCCTGTAGCAATAGCAGTAGTAGAGCAATTATGGTAAGCCTTTAACTAGCTACAGAGTGAACATTTTACATTCCTAAATCTGCCATAATGCAAAATAATCTGTTTATATTAGGAAAGACATTGCATTCTGCTCACTCATCCCTTCCCAGGCTTGTCTGCACAGGGCTGGGCTTCCATAACCCATAATAGGAAAACATGCAGTTGCCAAAACCTTGGGACTCGGCTTCTTTTTTTAATATTACCCCAGTTGCACTTTCTTCATAGCCAAAGGGTCTGTTATTGCTCCTATAGTGAAGCGTCACCGTGCGATATTATGGAGCTGGGTGCTCGTCCCACGGGCCACAGGCTCCCCTCGCAGCTGCGGGGCTCCCTCCCCAATTAACACATCTGGCCTTGAAGCTGTTTGCCTCAGCAGCTCTTGGTAGGGTTCAGACATCCTGGCCCCACAGGCAACCCATTAACCCTGCTTTGCTGCCGTTCTGTCTACAGCTTATAAGCAACTCCTGCCGATGCCCGTTGCTGTCTGACACGGGAGGCCTCCCAGCCAGAAACACCTCTGCTTTGCTCCCAGCCCTGGTTAAACGAGGCCGTTTTAGCAGGCTACCTTTCCAGCCGGTGGCTGCCATAAGCAGGTCAGTTTTAATAATTTCAGTAAACTGATTTTTAAATTAAATTTAGCAATTAGGTTTCACAAATGAAGTACTCGCAGGGTTCCAAGCACAGTGCAGGAATTCAGTGGGGCTTTGTAATCCTGGGCTTGCCTCTCACTGCAATGACAAATGGCTGCATTCGCATCTGGTTAAAGGGAGTGGGACTGTGCCCTAAATGAGATGCCAAGTTTCAAGAGCTTTCAGAAATCAGATTTAGCTCGGATGAGGGCTTAAGAAGCTACGTGTCTGGATGAGCCGCATGGTTTCAAAAAACCCCAAACTACCTCACTGGTTTTTTCCTTATAATTTTCTAAGATAACAAGCGCCGTTGCTTGCTGTCTCCTGTATGAAGCAGTGTAATGAATGCATGAATGGCTTTACGCCTGTGACCAGCTCCACTGAAGGGTTAAATTTTTGTGCATTAAGTCCTCTGTATGCGATTGCCTTTTCCTGAGCCCAATCCCGCATTCCTGAGCAGCCAAATTTCCCCTGGAAGTCAGTGGGAAGTTTTCAGGTGCATAGCAAGGGGCTGCAAAGCAGGGAGATTCCTGAGAAACAGGGGAGCCACCATTTTCACACTAAAACCCGGCCACCTGAAAAGCGACCTCTGTGCTTTCCCTCAGCTAGAAGCCTCGGAAGAAAACTTCCATTCGTGTTTATCCTCCGACGCTGAGCGGGACAAGCACCGCGTGCCCACCAAGGAAAGCACTTTAAAACCCCCATCATCCCTAAACACGGATCGTTGACATCTCTTTGCATCTCCCTTCCAGCGAGGCGCGTGTGCTCCAGCGCACGGCGAGGCACTCGGCACAGGCTGTGCAAGCAGCATTTCTGCGGAGCAAAGCAGAGCTCCCCTCGCCTTTTGCCCCGTGGGGGCTCTTCCCCACGCCCCCGGGCAGGGAGCCTGCGGCGGCGCTGGGTACGAAGCGAGGAAGCAGCCCCAGTGGAAGCTCCCTTTGCCTTGTGCCCCATATTATTCCTGATTTGTTGTGCTAATTCAGCAGCGTAATTCCCAAACCCAGCCTCCTGGGATTGTCTGGATGAGCACTGCGGGCTCGGGCTGTTTCTCATCAGCTCTGCTGCCGCCTCACGACTCAGGACTCGGCGATGCGAAGGCTTCACGCCGTGTGATGCCATGGCCGGGAACGGGAGCCCCATCCCCGTAGAAGCCCCGGCCGGCTCGGCCGTGCGGCTGGGATGCGGCCCCCCCGGGGTGCAGGGGTGCGGGTCCCCGGCCGGGCCACGCGTGTCCTTTGTCCCGGGCTGCCGGCGGCGAGGAGGCAGTGCCCTCTAGTGCAAATCCGCGGCAAGCCTTGCCCAGAGCGCCGGGCAGGAGTTGCTCCAGCTCCCGACCAGTCTTTCCTTTGGACTCTGTTTTGGGACAAAAATGGTTTGTGTCTAAACATTTCCAAAGCGACAGCCAGGGAAAGCATCGCGGGCCGGGAAATAACGCCCGCTTCCGCGCTCTCCGGAGTCGGCGGGTCCTTCTTCACCTTCCGACTGCTGCGTGAACCGGCGAGCTGTGGTTAAACGTTTCAAAGAGGCAGGATTTTTATTTTTGCTCTCAGGCGTTCCTTGCGCCAGGAGGGTTTTGCATGGCTGAAGCCGTACAAAGTCAGCAGTTGGAGGCTCCGTCCAGCTCCCAGGGAACGCGGTACCCGAGCTCTCATTAGGCTGCCACAGGAGCAGGATTGGGTTCACTGAATAGTCATACAGAATTAAAGGGTAAACAGTCAGCCTGAAATGTTACCAGAACCTTTGGCTTCCTCTGCTCAGGAAAGAGGAACACTCAGAAACAGCCAGAAAAGAAAAGAAAGACAAGAGAAACGTATACTAGGGTCGAAAATGTCAGCAAGTGCATGGAACACGTACATGGAACACGTACACCTTCGCTGCCATCAGAGAATATCTCCTCCCCGTGTCCTCCCCCCGCGTTAGCCTCTCCCTCTGACCACAGCCGCACACGGGGACGTGCCCAGCCTGGTGACCCCCCCCCTGCACTCGCACCCCAGCTCGCCTTTTGGCACTTTTCTGTACCAGGGCACTCAGTGACCTGCAGCTTTCCCCCGGCGCAGGGGGAAATACTGTGAATACGGCGCGTTTGCTCCGTGTGTCCCGCGGCAGCGCGGCCCTGCCATTGTCAGTCCTGTGGTTTGCAGCCAGCGTGCTCCTGCTGGTGCCGTTACTTGTATTGAAATAGCACCGAGGAGCCCTACCGGGAGCCAGACGTGCTCGGTGCTGGACACATAGGAAGAAAGGAAAACAACCAGAGACTACAAAGTCAGTCTCTCTCCTGAATATTTTGTTTCATTTAAATATCAAACTTCCCGTGCCATAAACAAACACGAGAGGCATCCTGTTAACCGAGGCATTAAAGAGGTCAGATCCCGTATTTCTTCTGTGGCGGGGAGGGGGGGCGAAAGGGGAAGGGACGCTATTGACCTATATAAGTGCTATTCAAAGTGAGCAAAAGTTAGCCTAAGAAAAGCTGAAATGTTCTGCGTGCTCCTCTTCACATGGAAAGGTCAGGAGGTGGGGAGCGAAAATCAGGAGAAAAAGATGTGATTAAAATGAGGTTTTATTTTTGTTTCAGGTTAGGGGAGTGGGACCTGACTGAACATTTTAGACATAAGAGCGGAGTAAGAGACGTATCCCTCAGTGCCAGGGTTATCCATGTAACCCAAAGACCCTTTTTATTTAAAAAGCTGTTGCTTGTGATCTTTTCCAAAGCGGGAATCAATAAATGTCCACCAAAGTTGCTCTTTTGGTCAAAATGATAAATGAACATCCAAGTGCTATAAATTGGTAGCAACCAGTGTAGCGATCCTGGAATTCAGGAAGAGAACCAGTAAGAGCAAAGCAACACTGATATCTTCCTGACTCTGCAGTTACTGCTGGCATTCTCAGAAATGGCCCAAATATTTGGCATGGAATTAAAAAAAAAAAAGTTAATTGCTTTTCATTGCTTATTTTTGCCACATTGGAACTAAATTAAAAAAAAAAAGTCCTCTGGTTCTCCATCAATGTCTGCAGCTCATCTCTCCAGGGGGCCGTCGGCACCACCGCCTGTACCGCACAGCGTCTGGAGCCAGCCCTGGCACCCGCCTGCAACGCGGGAGCGGGCACCAGCATCCTCCGGTACCCTCCGGGCCGGGGAACACTGCTGAGGCTTGTGCGCTGCGTTCGGAAGGGTCCTGGTGCTCCGCGGGAACCCTGCGCCCGTGCTACCACCAGATCCAGCCAAGGCAGGGCGAGGCGCATCGTTTGCCCGTGCACCACAGCCCGGGGTAACGAGCCCAGAGTCTGGGGGGTGCCACACCTTGGCTGACCTCTGGTAGGACGTGCTGATCTCTGAAGGTGTAGACCCCAAAATTATGTCAGTTGCTCCTTATTCCTTTACTCTCTCAGCTTTTTAAAAAGCAATCTGTATTTCCAGACAGGCTTCTGTTCAAAATAACCCCTCGTTCAGAACCTTGCCTGTAACTTTATCCCAGCGGTAACTCTTACCCGCCACACTAGCCCTAGGCCCTTGTAGCACTTGACATCATCTTTTGGACAGGTTACAGAGCCTATTGAGGCAGTTGTTAGAAGCAGATTTACTCCGCAATGTGGAGCCAACCACAGAAGAAAATTAGTGCATTTATCTGTCAGCATCAGGCTAGATTATCAACCCAGTGCTCCAGCCACAGGAGCTGGTTTTGCTTTCTCTGGGGAAGTGAAATGGATACAGCGGTAGGCAGTGAAAGCGAAGGTGTGGGCTATAAACAGGACATTAGCATGAGAAAGTAGGCAAATGGCTTCTTTTAGGCAACGGTGCTTTTTCAAGGTTAAGTATAGGCTGGAAGAGTAGGGGTTTCTTCCTCAGAAATGGACTTTCTGAAAAGAACGTGAAAACTCCTTCCTTCAAGCCTAGTTAGCTTTGTTTCCCTTACAAAGAAAACAGTTGATTCTGAAAGAAGGGGGGAAAAAAGACCCTCTCCCATTTTTTTTTTTTTTTTTAAAAACCCTAATTGTGGTGGTGAATTTGGAGACTCTGCAAAGCCCCAAAAGCATTGCCAGTCTGTAAGCAACCCTGTACACCACCGAGCATGTAACTGCAGTACACCATTTACGGTGGAAATCAGCTTGTTCTCCTGGCCACGCTTCCCCCATCAGCACTTTGCAACTTTCTCAACTGTAAGAGCACAGTAGCACCCAGATGTCCCCGGCCCAAATCGCTGCTCGTTAGATGCTGACCAAACACCCTTCCCCAAATAGTCCCTCCCTTACATCTCCGCGCAGGTGCCCAACGCTCTTGCTTGCTTCTTAATTCTCTGGGTGGCCATCAAAGGCTTTGTGCTGAGGAGCAGCAGACTGACCTTGGTAATTGCTGTGCTTTAGGTTCTTTGCCATACCTGCAAAGTATTCGATTGCCAAGCCCAACCAACCCATTGCTGTTGCCATTATCCGCCCACGTGTAAACATGCCTCCTGAAGAAGCAAGGCAGTTGCTACCTGCAATTACGCTCCATTGTAAAGGGATGAGTATGAACTGCGTGAGCTTGGATTTTATATAAACAAGCAGTGAATAGCCAGCCTTTGTCCCGAACCCCCCTTTTTGTTCCTAAAAAGGGTCCCCAAGCCCCTTTAGGGTTTGGGGCCACCAGTGCTGCCCAAAGCGGCGGGCTGCCTGGCGTTGGTGGGGCTGCAGGGGTGGGCTATGGGGGAGGCTGGGGTCAGCCCCCTGCCCGGGCCAGCACCCCTGCTGCCCGCGCCCCAGAGCCTCTCCCGGCTGCGGAGGTCCTCAGCGGGGCAGAGTTTGTCTCGGGCAGGGTGGTGGAGGTTTTGCTGTACTCCTAATAGGAAGGAAGTAGTTCCCCTGCCCCCTGGCAGGGTTTGTAAACAAGGCTGTTGTTTTTCAAAAATATATTAAAAAAAAAAATAATCCCCGGAAGCTGAAAAAGAATGAAGTAAGGCATTTCGGAGCATGATGCTGGGGGCCTAATTCCCATGGAATTTCAAAGGGAGCTGAATCTTTGCTCCTTTTGTCCTCCTTCCTTATCTAATTTTATAGGAAAGCTAAAATTTGCCCATATATTTCTAGGTCTGTTCAGTTTGTAAAGGCTTGGTCTGATTGTGGGTACGATAGCTCTGACTAAAACGTGAACCTCAAGAAATACCGCTTCATCTCGGCGGTGAATATACTTTGGGAAAGCCTTTTCCACTGCTGGCTTAAGTACTTAAGGACTTTCCTGTACAGAATATATCAGCCCCTGTCCACGCTGGTTTAGCATTTGCCGTACTGACGTGCCTGAGCGTGGGGTTTAAATTCACCTCCCGAGAACACCTGGGGCCCCTAACCCTGGTGGCTTGCAATTAATGGAAAACAGGAGCAAATTCGTGCTTAAATCTCTGCCATAATTGTGCATGAAAAATCACGAACGCTCATTTTACATTCTCCACTCCTGGCACAGGCGGGGTTGTTCGCACCCGTTGACATCGGTCGAGCGCAACCGCGTGGCCGGGCCGGGTCTCAGCTTCTGTAGGGCTCTGGAACGACGTTTTTCTTGAAACCCGCATTTTCCTCAAATGATGCCTTGGGAGTGTATTTTCGTGGCCCATTTTCCTACCGTACTCCTGATGGACAGACCGCGAGTGGTTTTAGGAGGGGAGCGCTTGCCCTGCACGACGTCGCGGTGGTGCGGCACGTGCCGCCCCTGCTCCCAGTGCACGGGCCCTTGCTTCCTGGCAATAAACTGGGAACTGCTGGTAGACGGCCTCTGGTGCAAATTCCGAGCTTTCCGCCCCGTTGCTGCGCGTTGCGTGCGTGTGTTGATCCACGGGCTGACCTTCCCAGGAGCTGGGCTGCGATCTGTGGGCAAGCACGGGCCAATGCTGCTCAATCTGTAGCTGTAATTTCTGGTGCGTGGGTCTGTCCAGGGGCACGTGTGCCCTAAAATCCCTGCTGCTGAAGAGTTAGCGGGAAGGCTGAGCTGCCTCGCCATCCGAGGCTGATCCCCTGGCCTGCAGCAACTGGCGAGAGCAAAAAAGCCTGCGGATCAGAGGAGAGAGGGAGGGAGCACCTTTGGCGCGGGAACGGGGATGCCACCTGCAGCAGAAGGGGGCCAGGAAGCCGGAGGGACTGGAAATAGCGTATTTAGTTCCCTTGGAGCTGGGGTGCTCGGGTTAAATTGCAGAAGAGCAAGTAAGTCCCGTGTCCCTGCATCCGCAGTGCAGGCGGGCGGCCGTGTGCAGGCAGCCCGGCAGCGAGCAGGGGGTCTCCGTTCCCGGGCGGGCGGCCAGGTCGATGGGCCACGTACGAGCGTGCCCGTGGGACGCCTTGGCCCTCTGCGAGCATCCCGCTGCAGCGGAGGCTCCCGTGCCTCGTCGTTACGTTCTTGTTGTGAAGGCTCCCCCAATTTAGGTACGTGTCCCTGCAGATGCTGCCTGTTGATGCTGGAAAATAGCCTGAGGCAAACTGTGGATCTTTACCTGTCTCTGCTATAACTCCTTATTTCTGTGGGAAATTCCCGATCTGTTTGGCCACTCCTGAGCTCAGGAGCCACGTACGTGTTTGGGCAGAGGTAGAGATTCAGACTTTAACTTCCAGGGCCTTATGAAATCTTCTGGACATTGGCAGACTCCAGCAGCTTAGAGAAGACTTCTTAATGCTCATTTCTGCACAAGAACGTAGCATGCAGTGCTAGCAGGCTTTTAGCGTTCTTCAACTGGGAAGGGTGGTGCTTTGAAGGAAGGGGTGGTTTCTGCTTTTACAATTAGCATAGACAAATGAATTTGATGCAAGACTTTGACAGTGTCCTGCTTTCGGCAGGGACAGAGTTAATTTTCTTCCTAGCACTGGGGTTTGGGTTTCGGATGAGCAGAATGCCGATAACCCCCTGATGGCTCTGTTGGTGCTGAGCAGGGCTTACACCAGGCAAGGGCTCTTCAGCTTCCCCTGCCCTGCCAGGGGCACAAGGGGCTGGGAGGGGGCACGGCCAGGACAGCCGACCCCAACTGGCCCCAGGGCTATTCCTGACCATAGGGCATCGTGCCCAGTACAGAAACTGGGGGAGCTGGTTGGGGGTCAGCTTGGGGATGGGATGGGCATCGGTCAGTGGGTGGTGAGCAATTGCATTGTGCATCGCTTGTTTGTATAGTCTCATCTCATTATCATTATTATTACTATTTTCTCTTCCTCTGCTGTTCTATTATTATTCTCTTATACAACTGTCTTTACCTCAAGCCATGGGTTTTAGCTTTTCCCTGAGTCTCTCCCCATCCCACCGGGGAGGGAAGGAGCGAGCGAGCGGCTGGGGGGCGTTCAGCTGCCCCATGGGTTAAGCCATGCCAGACAGGTACAAGACTCCAGAGCTGGTCAAGGGCAACAAGGTCCCTGCCTCTTGCCTAACGCTGCTGCAGCAAAGCGTAGGAAGGGGAAACGGTCTTGATAAGCCACACTGGACCCTCTCCTGGCGGAGCTGTCTGAGGTGGGGAAATGCTCCCGTGGTGCTGCCCCAGGTTTTTCAGACCGTTTGCTTTTGTTTTGCACGTGAGAAAGAAAACCCAATGGAAAGAGCTTAAGACGAATCGGCGCACAAATCTTAGTTCCCCTCCCTCAGCTGGTGAATCTGCCCGGTGCCTTTCGCTACCCCAGGGACAAAATGCTGGCTGGAAGGCCAAGCAGGGGGCCCGGGCGCTTGGCCCTCGTCACCAAGCTGCCAGCTGTGCTGGTCCAGGCTCTTCATTACTGAGTTTTCATGGTCCTACAGTGTGCTTGTCACAGAGAGCTAACAGATACATTTGGCAGCATCGTTGGATGGGGGGCTGAGCCAGCGTGGTTCTGCTCCATCTTTTCCCCGGGGAGCAACTCGGGATCACTTTGCTGAGCTCAAGCGCCCGGGCGCTGCTGCCCCTCCATCTCTGACAACTCTAGGGGTGTTCCTCCATTTGGTTTTACTTGTTTTTCATCACTGGGCAGTGAAAAGCAAGCTACCTCTGTACCAGGAATAGATTCAGGGAATTCTCATCCAATTCGGCAAATTCTTTGCTCACCCCCTCTTAAATGAAGCTATTTCCATTAGAAAAGATGACTGGTGTGAGTAAGCCTTGCCCAAACGTGATACCAGCATTCATCATTTCAGCCTGTACATCTGAGAAGCAAAAATTTCACCTATTCCAGCTGCAGAAGCACTATCTGGAGTCTCTGGATAGCTGGAAAATCAAGCTGAAAAACTTCATCTGAAATTCTCTGCTGAATGCAGAGCATAAATTTAAGAGATTGTAAGATGATTGCAAAGGGCAGATCTGATGCCCTAGAATTTTCAGACATGGATGCATTCCTGAGAACAGCGGTTGCCGCAGGAAGCAGGCAGACCTCGGAGATGCTGAGGCATCGCTACGGCCGGTGCTGCGGGGTCTGTCTGACCCGCTGGCAGCCTGCCTGGGGCTTGGGCTTTCCCACAGCCCTCTGCTGCCCGGACTTTGCATGCCTGATTGCTAAAGCCAAGGGAGAGCTAGCGTAGGGAGTTAGCAAACCCAAACCCGTCCTCGTTCACTAGGTACCGAGGGGGCGCAGGCGACCACAAATCTGAAGCATTTCTGCTTCATCCAACTTTCAAGTTGGGCAAACCCCATCTAATCACGCACCTTTATGTACGTGTCCCTTTCTCCCTGCCTGGGAACCGGAATTGCGCGCTGCGGCCGTAGCGGGCCAGCCCCCTCACCCGCCGGCGCAGAGGAGGGAGGGCAGGAGCGCGGCCCCGAGGGGCGATGGCAGGAGGAGGTGCAGGCTGTCCCTCCGGCCCCCAAGGAAGGAGCCTCCGCTCCGAGCTGACGTACAGGAGGTTGTGCCAACGGCGGAGGCAGGGGCCAGGGTGGCTTTGCTGTGGAACATCACATCCAAACCCCTATAGAGCTATAAACAGGATAATGTTTACCCATAACAGCGAAGGGCTAAAATTCCAGCAGCCCCCCTAGTTCTTGTGAAGCCGATAGCCCCGGTCTGGTGGTGGATTCTGATTTCTTTTGCTAAGGGAGCCTATGAGCATTATATCAGAGGCGAAACGCTGTGCAAGGGCTGATTGCAGTGACGGTGTAAGAGCAAATTCTAGGAGGAGGAAGGAAGGAAACAGCTTCTCCCGCTCGCTGATTCTTTATTTTTTTTTGCTATTTTCCTTTAGTATAGACGACAGGCAATCATTTACATGAATCTCTCCATTATAGACCAAAATAACAGTGCAGTTTTCATTAACAAAAAGACTACCTTTTTCTTCTTCGTTTGTGTTGTCAAGATACTTTAGCTGAAACACAGAGTGATTTCCAACACTTACCCTAGTTGTCACACTGAGAGTGAAATAATGGCTGACATTAGGAAGATTATTTCTCAGCAATAAAATTACCTTTCACAACATATTTCTATCTAAGTGGAAATGATGGAAAATCATAGATTCTATTTTCAAATTGAGAGAGAGAGAAAGATGAAAATGAAATCACCAGGATTTCTTCCCAGTCAGGCGAGTAGGGAGGCAGGCAAGGCAAAGATGCTGCCAGAAATCGGGTGGGAGCGTCTTCCCAGACCCGTTTTTATTAATGGAGCCAGTTGATTGAGACAAGTGGAGCAGTGTGAAATGTTTTCTGCATGCAGTGTAAAATGCACAGGTCGATTAACTGGGATCCCCATCCTGCTGCCTCTGCCGTCAGCACCGCCACTCGTCTGGGTATCATTAAGAGCCAAGACTGAGCTTGTACCCAGGTTTGGTAGGGAGTTTGTGAACTTTTTTGATGAGTCTCTGGCCAGATTTGACAGCAATGGGGTCACTTTAAGGTTTTCGGTAGGAACTGTGGTGTTCCCAGAAACGTACGATTGCAGTCACAGTGCTGGTGAAACTTGGCTTCCCTGCACATGGAGCGCATTTAAATGGAGCTCAGGGCATCTGGAACTACATGGCTCCAAAGAAAAGATGCCCATGTGATCCCTGCTGAAGTGTGACTGCCAAACCAAGACTGCCGCCAAAAATGAGCTCCTAAGGAAGAGGTGGAAGGGAACGTAGGCTGGCTTCATGAATGCGACTGCATCTTCTGTCATCAGGCAGGCTTCTGGCAAACCAGGGACTGTGGCTTGGGCAATGTTTTGCGGGGCTGTAGATGTAAATAGGTGGCAGGACTGGGCTGGTGATTCCCCGCCTGCCTCTAAGCGAGGGTGGAACAGGCCTTCGGCGGTGCTCCTGCCGTCCACAGCAACGAACACGGTGACTTTCCACTTTGCAGAAAAAAACCCTGGTACTAAAAATAATCAAATCATGCCTTCTCAAAATGCTGACACACACACCCCCCCCGGCTGGATTTTAGCCCTCCCAAGATCTATTTTTAGCTCTCTCTTTCCCGCCAGCGTTGCTCCTGAGCCATTGTTCCCTTGGCTTGGGGACGGCAAAGCAGCTGGCAGCAAATTGCAGCTAGGGTGGGAACGCACACAAACACGCTCATCTACAAAGAGATTTTAGTTCTTATAGTGTTAACTGCCCCCCGCCCGCAGCCTTCTCCCCCCGCCGCCCCCGCCTGCCGCAGGCACGACCCAGATCACGTTAGAGTCCCGGAGCACAGGGGACGGTTCTCATCTATCCGTCACCAAGGAGGCAGACGGGGAAACAACAAGTCATTTGTACCTGAGGAGGAGGACACTCCTGGGAAACAAACAGATGAGCCACCCCGTGAATTTGAGCTATTCTCTGCGGTAAACAGAACTGCATGAGAAACACACAAATTATCAGGGGCATCAGGCTTAACTCCCTCGCTTCAAGGGCCTGAAAGTCCAGATTGTCCCAACATCTGATTGTGAGAAAGTAACCCCCTAAAAGCACCGGGGCGGGGGAAGAAATCCCAGACCCCAGGCTTCTGGCGCAGCGTTGTTCGCCCCGCAGCCCTTGCTCGTGTTGGGTCGTCCATGCCACCGCAGCCTGCCCTGGGATCCGGCCCCGCGTTAGTCGGGGAGGGCGCAGGCGGCAGGAGCAGCCCCGGGCTTGCAGCGTGCTTTGTAGGGGATACAGGTTTTCCCTTTGGGGCCACTGCTGGTGAGATTTGTTTCAAGCTTGAGCCAGCTTTTGCCGCTATAACACTTTAATGTGAATGGGCCGTGTCAAGTGGTGGGGTCCCTTGCCAAAACCAAGGCATTTGTAGTCGGGTGCAATCACCACGAATGGCAATAGTGACGATACCGCCGCAGAACAGCGGCTGTACCCAAAGGGCTGGGTGTGCATGGCACGTCCTCCTCTGCTGCTCCAGTGGGCCTGGGGGGCGTACCCCAGCTCCCGGTTTGTGCGTGTTGCCTCCTCCGGCCGAAGGCAATCCTCTGAACTGGCCTCCTCCGGCCAAAGGCAATCCTCTGAACTGGCCTCGTAGCAGCTCGCTGGCAGGGTACGCGGGACCACTTCCAGGAAGGGAACCCAAGTCGTTCTTGCAGCCTGCCACCGCCTTTGAGATACCATCGCACCGGGCAGCTGGAGGCTGTGCAAAGCTTTGTGGCACGGCAGCACAGATAATATAATCGTTTATCCCCATTTTATGACAAGAAATTGGAGAGAGATGTGGTTAAGTGATTTGTCTGAAGTCCTACACAGGTCCTGTGCTGAAGTGAGGAGTTTAACCCAGAGTTTTGAAACCCAGCCCTTTTAATCACAAGGTCATTCTTCCATTCTGCTAGGCAGCAAAACAGGAGTTTTAATTTGGTGCTTAATATTTAAAAAGAGGTGGCTGGGCATCCCAGCCACAGAGGTAGAGAAGTGTAGTGGTTAAAACAAATTGGAGAAAGAAAAGATATCCTGCTGGAGCTGAGTTCAGGAGCCTGGCAAGGAGCGGGGTCTTGTGATTCAGCATGACTTCGAATGTAGGTCGCTTTGGGGAGCCAGGTGACTTCTGAACACAACACTTAGCAAAGTCCCTCAGCTCTCGGTGGATTTACCGTGGTACAGCTCAGAAGAGATAAAGGCTCTAGCTTTGACATCTTCTTTCTTATTTTTTCTCCAGTGACAAGCATTGTCCTACTCCTTGTCTTTCTGTCTTTCCCCCTTTTCCTTGTTCTTCCATCGCGGAGGTGATTATCCTCTGTGGTGGAGTGATTCCTGACAGTGAGTGAGGCTCTTGGAGTCGTTTGTGAGGAATCCCCTCCCGCCCCCGCGTGTTGTAGGACGGGGGGGTACAGTGTGCTGCCATCGCACCTTAACAGCTTCACTTACGAAGTGCCTGTGAATGCTCCCTATTATTTCTAGTTTTTCTCTAAAAACCCTGGTGCAATACGGAAACATATGGTTCCATTCAGACATGCAATAATATACGTTAAAGAATTAAAAAACGCCGATTCAAGAGCTAAAAGTTACGCTGGAGACCAATCAGCAATTTCCCCCCGTGGTCCCAACCCATGACGTCTCAGAACGTGCCCTGGACGAGGACAGTTGGCCCGGGCAGGTGGAGCCGCCTGTAGCTGGTTCCTTCTCGAAACCTGCAGGTCTGACCCCGCTGCCTTCGTTAGAGCCGATTCATGAGCGCCAGGGAGAAAGTTGGCTTTTACTGCATGAAGGACCGTGCTCGTCGTGTAATGTTCTCTGGGAAGTCGCTTGTTAAGCTTCCCTTTTTACATACTGTGTTGCTAAATCGTTTATACTTATCTCCCTGACCTGTGGATTGATTTTTATGCAAACATTTTCCATGAATTCTTGCATTATTCTGAGTAGTGGACTCTCTAATATGACCCCGTGGATATCACCTTTTAATCACCAGCATTGCTCTACTCCAGGCCAGTGAACGCCATTCTGTGCACGGGGCAGCAACTCTAAATCAGTCAGCCTCCGTAGTGGAAGCGTCAGTGGTTTGGTGGAGAGGAGCACATGTGGGTTCCTCACTGGATTAGGAGGTCATTGAATGGAAGAGGGCATTTATATGTGCTTCCCTTCTAGATTGGAGAGAACGCAGAGAGAAGAAGGAAGCGCGGTTTCTCTGACCGCAGCTTGAGGACGCTGCCGCCGCCGTAGGGATAAGGGGTCGCAGTCACAATGACAGTGGAGTAGTTCGTTTAGACAAAGGCTTAGCCCCATGCTGGAGCAGTTGCATGAAGTTCTCCACTCTTGCGTCACCGGGAACAAATGCTCCAGAACCGGCTTCTCTTAACCCCACGCTCCTGTGTTTTATAACCTGTTTCTGCTGGTCTTGCCTGTGTGTCCAGCGTGCCTCCACGCCGTGCTCTGCTGCTCCTGCGGCACGACGACTTCCACGGGCTTTTCGTCATGAATAATGATTTAGTAAATACGTTCTCAGCGAGCTGCAGGTGCGTTCTGATGGGATGGATGGGGCGTTAGTCGGCATGCACACGATGGAAGCCCCCCGCGGAGGAGACACGGCTAGTTTGTTTAGTCCTCTTTCAGAGCCATGCATCTCTCTAATGCCACCTTTCCCATCTGAGCCGGGGGACCATCTCCTTCGCCTCTAAACTGGAGGGTCAAGCCGAGGTAAAGCCCTGATGGGGTGTGAAAGGGGCAGTTCAGCGCTCTGATGGGAACTTCTGTGTGCGGTATCATTTAGAGGTCATGCTTTTCACCCCATCAGATTTTCATAGGTTGCTTCATTAAAAATTGAGACTCCACCGCAGTACAAAACAGAGCGGCAGGCTGCTTGAAACTGCCATCAATAATGTATCAGCTCCTCTCTTCTGATTTCTTCCAAACACTCCCTTTGTTATTTTTAGCACAAAAGAGAGCACATCTAAATACCAAGCTCTGCAAAGGAGGAGAAAACTTCCCTTGCTGCCACGCTTAGCTAAACAGTGTCCAACCTGAAGCAACCTTTTGCTTGTGTAGAGCTTTTCGGCTAAAGAGGGAAGGTTTCCATTCCATGAATGCTTTTTTTTTGTGTCAGCCAAGACGAGAGCAATTCTTCAAAGCCCTTATTAACCAAGCAGGGACACAGCTGTACCCTGGGGTCCCTCCAAAGTGTCACGTCAGTACCATGGCGAACGCCTTCCTGGTGGTAGCTCATGCACAAAGCGCCGAGCAGCGGTGATGCTCCCTGTGCTCGAGAAGCTGCCGGGAGGAGCGGAGGTTGGCAGGCACGGCAATCCCCTGCGCTCCCTAAGGGACCCGCAGAAATACTGCCCTCCTTCGCCCTTTAATTTCAGCCTGCCTAGAGGCTGGCCTGACACGCGATTCCTTCTTCTTGCTGCTTCCAGGGAGATTTGCTTGGCAGAGAAAGCAAAGGCTGGAAGGGCTCCTTCCGCAGGTTGGTTTAGCGTTTGCCATTGAGGGTGGCTGTGCCGGGGAGATGGAGCTCCAGGAGAGGAAGATGGAGGAGCTCTGGGAGAGGAAGATCGAGGCAGTCCTCAGAACGTGGCTGTCGGTCTCCAGGGCATAGCGCTGCCTGTGCTGCAGCGGGTTTTGTGTAACCCTGGACTTTCCCCTTGGCTTTGTGTCTGTGATGTGGCAGAACAGTGTTCCCCCCCTTCCCTGTCCTCCCGCTCCCCGCAATCTAAGGACCTGGATGGAAGCAGGCAGAGGAGAAAGCGTTCTTTCCGTCCGCATCTTCTCCGAGGTCTCTCTGCTGCAGCACATCTCCGTGCAGAGCCTGAGCGTTGCCACAGAGATCGCTGCTCTGCAGCCTGCTGCACTCCCGGTGACGTTTCCTGCTTTGCAAACCGGACCAGGTCCTTTCAGTCTCCACCTGATGTGACTTTCTGTGGCCGGAGAGCTCTCCATCTTCATTTGTAGCCAAAGTTGGGGCAGATTTAGGAAAGAGAAAATTCTTGTGCATAGAAAAACCAAAGCAACCTCCACTAAATCCTGGGGGTAAAAGGGGAACGGTCTTGTGCACCAAGTAGCAGGTAACAGGAAGAACTGTGAAGCTGTCGTATTTTAGAATCAATAGCTCTAGCAACCCGTTTCTAAAAGTACCCGACCCAGGGGAGGTGTTTGTACCCCAGCTTCAGGCACCGCTCCCAGCTGGCTGTTAGTCACTTGGTGTCTCCTCTGCGGTCAGAGGAGAGAAGTTTCTGGCTGACTTGATGGAGCAGGACTTCAGTGTCTTGATTTATTCTGTGGAGAAGCCTGTGATTGTGAGGGGATAACTGAGATTAACTGCCTGAATTATGGAATTAAAGCCAGGTGATGTGGCTCTACTGCTAGTGTCTGCAAGTTCATTTGGCAACTTGACGTGCTAGAATTTCCCAGGTATTGGCAAAGTCCTGCCTTTGAACCTTCCCGTGAAATGCCTTTTTTCACAATGTGGTGGCTCAGAAGGCTTGATGTGAGAGATGCCTCCTGGTCATCTCTTGCCGAGATGCCCACTGCCTTTACAGCCGTTGTTTTTACTGGGAAACAAAAGGACAAAGTGGGCCATGAACTACCCATCTCCATCTCTCGAGGTCCCCTCGCTAATGGTGGCAGAGAGGACAAGAAGGCAGGAAAACTTACCTGGCTGCTGTCCGGGTCGTGCGTGATCTCTCTTGTTTTGCGTTATGTATAAGGTCAACTCGTTCCACAGAGTCTGAACTGCAGACATAGCTGATAAATCTTTATGGTGTTACCTCTTCTTCAGCATTGATTTCTGCATGATTGGTATTAGTTGCATGGACGTTTTGGGGAACAACTGTCGTTCTGCTGTCAGGGGAGCTCTTCAGCACTGAACGCAGTGAGTGTGCGCAGCAGTAGCACCAATAAGCAGCTTTGCACGCGTGGACAGGAGGTGCACGTGTAGCTTGTGGCGGGACCATGACAAGAGGTGATTCTCCATGGGGTATGTTCCTTTGCTAACAGGTCACCCCAGCAGCCAGAAATAAAGCACCTATTCTCATGGCAGGGTAAATGCTCGTAGTCCAACCTTTTATTTCATTTCAAGAATATGGCCCTCTCCTCATTTGGCTTTTTTCATCTGCGTTACCGTTGCCCAGCTTCGTACTTCTTCTGTCCGAGGTGTTTCTGGGGCTGCATGGTCAGGGAACCCCAGCGTGCGCCTGCAAAGAGCTGTTGAAGAGGAGATGCCCGACGCTGCTGAGCCGCTGGGTAGGGCGGCCACACGCATCCGCTGTTTCAGCCTTTGCTGATTCTCCTCGCTGGTTTTCCTGGTTGGGTTTCCTGTCCTGCTCCTGAGCCACACAGATCTTGTCCACTTTTGTTCTGTCTCTCTTGTCCGTTTCTCCTCACCGCTTGACACTTGGCTATCAGAAGGCTGTTGGCAACTCTAATTTTGGACGGTTTATGGTGCCAATGCGCTGTTAGAATTCCAACAAACAAGCCAGTACAATAAGCATGCCAGGAGTGTGTTTCTGGTTTTTAAAGGAAGCAGAACTATTTTGCAAATGTTTTTAAAGACGTTCTTCAGACAAGGTTCTTCTCTGGGGAGATGTGCATGAGCCACACCATTAGGAGCTCAGGTGTTTGAGTAGGTGTTCTGAAAGTGAAACTATCCGCGGGGTTGCATCTGTGTGGCACTGTTAGTCCAAGGGCATCAGGGAAGCAAGGTGTCTGGGCAGGGGGAACACCTTTGGTCAGACCTGTTGGGAAAAGGGGAGGTAACTCCAGGCACACAGGGCCTGCACGCAGTCGAAATGATGGCCTGAAGTCACTCTCCAGTCTCAAATACGCTGTCAGCAGAACGACAGCATCAGTGATGATGAATTACAAAACCTTAAATTCTGAAGAGTTGGGGAAAGCGGAAGGAGCTGGCGGGGAGCTCCTCAGCACCGCGTCGGTCAGCGCAAGCGCACAGAGGAGCGGAGAGGAGACCGTGAACCTGTTTTATCCATTTTAGAAGTTTCACTGCAGGATCAAGTCAGACTCTTGTTTGCGGTATGTTGGGTCAATCTCTGTTAAATGCGGGGACTTTATTTGAACGGTCATGCAGTTTAAACCGCAGTAAACTGTATCTTGATGCTCTGAAGGGTTTAAAGACTCAACTACAACCAGTGTGGGAGCACAGGGAGGCAGAAAGCAGCCCGAAGATGCACAGGGCTCTTGTAAACCACATGACCATGATGAGTTTCTTATTGCTGCTTTAGGAAAGCGTTTACTTATTTTTTCCCAGTCCAGAGAAATAAGTTTCATCATTCACTTGGGATCCCAGAGGGAAGAGTATTGTGCATTGCACTTCTCCATCATCAAAGACCATGGCACCTAGCAAGTGCACTTTTCTCAAACAGGCAACAAATGCTTCTTCCCTTCAAAGGGGATTAACAACGTGATTTACCAATCTCCCAGCAAAAACAATATCAAACACAAATGTTTATCTGCACCGCGCCTGAGAGCTTTGCAAATGAGCTTCAAAAGCCATTCAGGAGCACTGTGAGTACAGATCCTGCAGGCGAATCAACAGTTTGTTCCTAACGAAACAAATGCTTATCAGCACATTAATCAATCTAATCACAGGGAGAAATCATTCGCTAAAGAAGTAGGTCTGAAACTTCATTTGACCGCCTTGTGTCTGGCTGGCACGCGCCTTTGTTACAGCTTCACAGCTATCCAGGCAGTATTTGAGTTCGTTAATCAAGGAAATCAATGTGAAAATTTGATACGATTGGTTCCGCGAGGAAAGGAGGCTATAGCGGGGTGGGGGTCGGCCTCTTCTCCCTGGTAACGGACGATAGGACAAGGGGGAACGGTCTGAAGTTGTGCCAGGGCAGGTTTAGGTTGGACATTAGGAAAAATTCCTTCCCCAAAGGGCTGTCAGGCTCTGGAAGGGGCTGCCCAGGGAGGTGGTCGAGTCCCCATCCCTGGGAGGATTTAAAAGAAGGACAGATGAGGTGCTGAGGGCCAGGGTTTAGTGGTGGGATGGCAGGGGTAGGGGAACGGTTGGACTTGATGATCTTAAAGGGCTTTTCCAACCTGAATGATTCTATGAAGAGGTGGTGGAGCAGCTCTGCAGCTTCCATCTGCTGGAGGGCTGGGTTTTACCCTCCCCCAGGGAGAGGTTACGGAGCTGGGGAGAGACCAGGCTGAAGTCTGTGTGATTCCCCCTCTCAGCTTTGACATTAATGCAGGCGAGAAGCGTCCTCAGCGCCCCCCATGCACGTTGGCCTCGGGCCGTGCAGGGGGGGCTGCGCGCGGTCTGTGATGGGTGTTCAAGGAGCTTAATAAGCGCATAACGCACCCACCTCGGGAGCCATTGCCTGCAGGACCGGGCAGGCAGGGTCCACAGCACCTATGGTCTGACATCACTACGCCTTGTCCTGACGTCAGCGCGGGAGAGGCGTGCTCCTCCGCCTGGATCGTTATCTGCCTGGGAAGGACTCGCTGCAGTACTGCCAGCTAGGATATGAGGCTGCCCAGATCTTCACAGGGAGCTCAGTGTGATCTCAGAAATGAACCTTTGGTGATGTTCAAATGTTCAGTTAACTTTTTAAAAAATTATTTTGCTCTCCCCTGTGTGGAAAGTCAGCCGTGCTTCAGTGCATGTGAAGTGCGATTCTCCTTCAGTTCCAGTGCCCGGGGGCCTTTTTGAAGTAGTAGGGTCTGAGCTCTCTCCAGCTTGTGTCTCCGAAATCCCGGGTAGTCTCGGTGTGCAGTACGGTGAGGGCTGTGAAGTGCCGGGGGGCCGGGGGGCCACTGGGGCCTCTCTGAGACAGCACCTTTGCCGCGGCGAGCCGGCCGAGGGACGGGGCTGTCCTCTGGAAAAGACTGGAGGACAAGATCCACGACGTCGGTCCTGGAGGGTCAGTGAAACCCAGCTGGGTCACGGGTGCTTTCCTCCCTGGGAATCCGGGTGACTGTATGGAGGAGCGCTTATGGCACCAGAACAGCTGAAAACCGTAGCGCTTCTTATAACAGACAGCGCTGCATTAAAATATGCAGCACAACAGTCAAACGCAAATGGGGGTGAACAAGGTCTGCTGTAAAATGAGCGGTCTGAGGAGCCGGTGGCCCATCTGCTGCTCACCTTGACCACCCCTTCTCCCCATCAGAGCAATCCGCACTCGGAAATCGCGTCCGTTTACGTCAAGTCGGTTTAGGTAAAATAATGCAGCTTTGGCAGGTATAGAGTCTTACACCAGTTTAATGTTAGCTACATGATTCCTGCCAGCCTGCTAGGGTGATGTGAACCTACAGTACCAAATCTGGTGGAATTAATGTAGATCCAGGCGCTGTTCCCACAAGCTGCTTTTGAACAAATTTAGATTTGCGTGATGTGATCATGGAATTTCTGATCCCATTATAAAATAAACTTCACTGTTTCTACAGAAATGTATTGAAATTATACAAGTCAGTCTGAAATGAGTAGGGTATTGAGCATGAAATGGGTAGGGTATTTGGTATGAAATGGGTAGGGTATTGGGTATGAAATGGGTAGGGTATTGGGTATGAAATGGGTAAGGTATTGGGTATGAAATGGGTAGGGTATTGGGTATGAGATGGGTAAGGTATTGGGTATGAAATGGGTAAGGTATTGGGTATGAAATGGGTAAGGTATTGGGTATGAAGTGGGTAGGGTATTGGGTATGAAGTGGGTAGGGTATTGGGTATGAAATGGGTAGGGTATTGGGTATGAAATGGGTAGGGTATTGGGTATGAAATGGGTAGGGTATTGAGCATCAAATGGGTAGGGTATTGGGTATGAAATGGGTAGGGTATTGAGTATGTGCTTGCAGTAGCAGTTTCAGGGAGCTGGGGTTGGCATGGGCAGGCGTTGGCTGGGGGTGTCACCAGTTCTGGTGTGTTTTGGTGGAAGGAAGCGCACATCTGTATCGGCAGCTATGGGTACAGAGGGACACCTGTACACCGGTACCTGGCAATGTCCTGTCTGACCCTTGCTCGGTATTACAGTGCTCGACAGCGGTGACTTGGTAACAGCCCCAGCCATTGCATGAGCACGTCATTTAAAACCAGCAGTAGATGCAAACGCAGGTGCAGTATTTAAGACATCGTATGGGTTCCTGATTCCACGAGACACGTCGTTAACTGGAGGACTATGGGCACAGTGCTAGTGCTACCGCCCTCGAGGAGAGTCGCTTCTCCGGGGCAGCAGGGCTATGGTGTGGCACATGCTTAGCGCCTTCCTGAGTTAAAGCCCAAGAAAAGGGTTGTTTTGATTTGAACAAGAGTTGAGATGTTGAAGATGATGCTACAAAAGATGAGAATTTTATCTGTAAGTTGTCCCTGGCTTTCCCTGCTCCAGAGCATAATTTCATTTATTATTCTAATTTATTCTTTTCAATTCAGGTAAAAAAAGGTCTTAAACAGTCTTCAAACATAGCAACGAAAGGTATGAATAATTATTAAAAAATGAGGCAGGAGTTTAAGAAACGTGAGGAGTGTCTGAAGTTACGATTGCTGTGCTGCTCTTTCCCTTGAAAATAAGAAACTTGCAATCAAAATGAGTGAATTTACAGGGGGTTTGGGGTTTTTTTACTAGTTCCCTATATTGGAAGGACATACTGTAAAGATGCTGACGTGCAAGGAGGGAAGTTATTTTGTTTTGGACCCTGAAAGTGCGATTCCAGCCCATAGCATTGTTTGCTGCCGTCAAAACCCCGTGAGGAATCAGGCGCTGTAACGTGGCAGCAGTGAGCGTGCGCTTTCCTGGCAGCACTGGATCTGTACAGACGTCTGTCAAGGTGATCCTACAGAGGCAATAAGAAAGTGTCCGTTCAGGCTGGGTGTGACAAACGTCGTGGAGCTGTACGGAAGGAGGTGGCAGCGGTGGGCCATGGCCAGCCCCCCGGTGCTAGGTGTGGAAACGGTCGTTCCGAGAGCGGGAGTATTTCGCCCATGGAGAGACACCTGGCTATGGAGGCACCTCTGAACGCACGTGGCGTTGTTGGGTCATTGGATGTGGCAGATGAAACAAGTGTTTTTCTCTGATTTGCATAAATTTGTCTGTTAACTTAACAGTGTGTCACTAAGAAGAGCAGATAAGTGCAGGAGTTTTGACTTTCCCTATCGTGCCCCAGCTGCTGTCACCAAGGAGTCACTTGGATCAAGTGTTTGTTCTGCAGTGGGGAACAGTCCAGCCCCATCGACGCTTTGCATGCTGCCTAGGGGCTGCCTGCTGGGTGAACGTAGAGTCGCCAAACGGTTGAACGTTTAACCTGTCTGCGAAGGAGATTAACGGGACAAACCCAGAAGGATTCAGTCTAAATAACTGAGCATAAATCTGAGGTTGATAGATTTTAGAAAAACACATCGTGTAATTTAAAAAGCGCAGAGAAGAAAAGCTCTTTTCCATTTGCATGCCCCAAAGCGACAGTCAAGCGCGTTAACAGAACTGCACGGGACTCATTTGGAGAAGCCTCCGCGCTGCCTTTGCAAATACCCACAAGTGTCCCTTGTGCAGTCTGCAGCCTGCCAAGACAGACAGACAGACAAGTGGCTGTGTCCTCACCCTCTGCTCTAACCTGGCTGGCACTGTGTTGCGCGTCCCTGGCGAAGTGAGGATGAGGAGGGCAGCAGGGAATGGCCCTTCCCCATCAGCTCACTGGGACTGAGGATTTACAGCCTGTGGAAGGAGGAAAGAGTGGGAAAATCCACCATGAAACAACAGATCTGTATGGAAGCCTTGTTCTTAAACTTCTGTCTCTGAGGAGAAACCTTAGGGAATCCAGAGCAGGTCCAGAAAGGGGCTGTAATACAGAAGTTAGATTTTGTCTCCCCTTTTCGGGTTGCCATCTGCTTTATAACTTACAGAATGTTAACATTCTTTAAAAATGGGCAGATGGACCTCATTCAAGTTCTGACAGTAACTCTTTGTTATTGGTACAAATAGCTGCAGAGGTATTTAATTACCATTAGTAGTCATCAGCTTGCTGGGAGCTGGTGACATTCAGCATAGTGAGCAGGCTGCATTCTTTGTGTCCAGTGAGTTCATAGAAAGTTAAACCTACTTTTGACAACAGCCTCAAGCTTAGCTACCATTAACCCCTCTTCAGTTACGGGATGATGTGTTTGAACAGTATGAATGATTAATGAAGGTTAAATAGTCCAGTTTCTATCTTAAAACCTTTTGTTATTGGCAAAGGGCAGGGCAACGGACAAGGTGAGCGGAAATTCAAGTGTTTGGTTTTCACCAAATAGTTCTTGGCAAATTTAAATTATTATGAGATGGCAAATTCAGAGGGAAATTAAGGGCTGGAGCTGAAGAATGCAATTCTTGCAGGTTTGGCAGAATAAAGCCAATCTTTCTTATGAAATTAAACTTCTCTGCTTATCTTTTTCTCAGCAAACACTGCAAAGTATTGCAGTACATAAAATAACCAGCCCACCAAAAGACCAGCATTTGGTTTTATTCCTTGTCCCTTTCTTGCATGACACAAACAGAAGGAAAGCAAACCCGTGGTAGCCGCTTTGTGACCTACTCTACCCTAATTCCTGCTCGGAATTTGGCCATCTGCCGTTTTGCAGAGGTGAGATTCACTTTGGACTCCATCAGATTTCCTTGTGAATCCGTGGTTCCATGTTTGCCAGTTCTGTGCCAGGAGACGATCCTGGAAGCCTCAGAAGCTACAGGCAAAGGTGGGTCCAGCCTTTAGGGTTTCCCTTGCCCTCAGGGATCCAGGGTTGCCTTTACTCCTGTGAATAAGAAGCCAAAGGCAGAGACCAAGCGAAGGCAAAGCTGTTCAGCCCTTGCTCTGAGATTCAGACTGGGGTGGGCTGATTCTTTGCTTCCTTCTTGCACATTGTTGTTGTGAAGAAAGCTAACGCAGGCCACTGGCTTCTTCCACAAATGCCCTTGGCCACCATCTCTGCAGCTTTATTGGCCACCGGAGCTTTTCAGAGCAGTAACTGGTGAGCAATCACAACAATTCATAGGAAAGAAGGATCCTGTTCCTGCTCCTTGCTTGGAGTAAGGAGGGCTACAGAGAAAGCCCACCTGCAATGAAGGTTCACTTCTTGAGTTTTCACTTTTCAGGGAGAATTGTTCTTTGACGAATCCAGACCCCATTTCCTACTTTTCCTTTAAATCTGCTTTAGACACTGTGTGAGTATGGACAATGTCCAGAGTTCCAAGTTTCCTTGAGTGATCTTCATGGGTGTGATTTAGAACCAGCTCTGTCTTAGCTTTTAGCCCAGTATTATGTTTTTTTTTATCTCTTCATCAGGCTTTACAGAGCTTTAAACCCAGACTAGCACTGTTTCTTGAGGACCAGGAGGGAACCTGGAGCTCCCCTTTGGTTTGAGCTGTGGCTGCTGCTCCAGTGGTGCTGCTAGGAGAGGCACGGAGAGTCCCGGAAGGAACAGTTGTAATGTGGATGTGCGTGGAAGAAAATGTGATAGTAGGATGGATGCTGGTACAGAAAGCACATAAGGTGTCATGTGCCTGCGTGCATTGCGTAGGAGGGAAAGGAAAGTCGTCTTGCCTATCTGCACGGGTCCCAGCCAAAGGTAGAGGCTCCCACAGCAGTGGCATGGCAGCATTTTTGTACCTGGCCACAACCCCATCTTCCAACTAGGAGCTCGCCCATCCTAGCCACTGCTATATCAGTGACCACAACAAAAATAAGCCTGAGCCACACATCCCAAAGCAAAGGATGGGTCGTCGTTTATTAGAAGTACCTGTTCAGCCTTCAGTGAAATGTCAACTGCCTTAAGGCTTTCCATCGTAATATAAAGTAATTGTATTACATGGACGAAAGTACGGGATCTCACAAGCACTGAAAGGGTATCTGATGCCACTGTGACTCCAGCCGGCCCAGCCTCATTTCGGTGACATCTGTTATCTCTAGGAAAGGAAGCATATTATCCATAGGTGATTTAGCATTGATTCCTGTCTCATTTTCTGTCCACTATCAGACCTCCAAACAACTGACTACATAAAATCACCAGTGACAAGGCTGTGCTGGCGCTGAAGGGCAGTGGTGGTTAATTGACCACTACCCTCGTAGAGGCATCGCTGGGATGGGTCACGAATGACCGCTGGGTCACGCTCATCAGGGACGGAGTGGATGTGTGTTCAGCCCAGGCATTCCTGCAAACAGGAGAGCGTTGCAGTCACTTGGAAATGGTTTGTTCAGTAGCTCTGGCATGTTGGGGAGACAATTTTGTGAAAACGTCTGTGTCATGCGTGTACGCCCTCCAGCTACGGTGGGTAACACCTGGACTTGCCGGGGTAACACTTCTGGCACGGTTTCCTGCTTGCCAAAGCAATCCAGTGCCTACCCGAGGTAGAGCGCTAATTATTAGTTAGGAGAGGATTAGAAAGGCACAGCCGTGCCTGGTGTGACTCCCATACTCCTGCTGCACCAGCGTGTACAGGTCTAGGGCTTTCTGCCTTCGTGAACGGCCACGTGCCCCACAGCCAAACGGGGCCTGGATTGACTTTTGCCGAAGCGGGGGCTGACGTGCAGTCACTTCACTGCTTCTGCAGACCTTCCTCTGCAGGTTGTTCTGCTTCGTCATGTAACCGCCGTGCTTCGCGTTGCCTAAGGGACACGCTGTGAGCCAGCCCGGCCCTGCCTGAGGTGGGCACCCTGGCTAACTCACAGGCTAAGAAGCCAGAGTGTTTAGGTGCAAATGGGCACCCCAGCTTTCTGAACTCCCCATTTGTTAAACCCTGCTCTGGAGCTGTCGCAGTGCGTCGAAGCGCCGGGACGCGCAGCGGAGCGCGTGCGGGTTACGTGCTGGTCACCCCAGGGGAGGAGGGCTGGGGCTGGAGCGAGGGAGGTATTTCCCAGCAGGGTCCTTTCTCCGTGGTGCTGCTTGAGGAGGACATAGCCGAGATGCAGCTTGGCATGGTGGGGAGAACCCGCTCTGACACCCGGGTCCCTGCAGAGACCCTGAGATGCGGCTGCTGCCAGATGCAGGTCAGCGTCGCCATGAGCAGGAACCGCGGCAGGTCTGTTCATAAAGGCGCTCGTGCCCCAAGAAGCGCAACCTATCTGGTTTTAACCTAAAATAGGCCCCTCGGAGCAGCCCGGGGTAGATTACTGGGCTTGTGACCAAACAGATTTTGGTAACAGAGACAAAGTTGTGGCCACTTGGTGTGCAGCAAGCAGGGGCATCTACCCGACTTCACCCTATGCCTACCGACTCTTCAGTGACCCTCAGATGCTGAAGCCCCCCTGGGGCCACAGGATTAAAGAAATGTCAACAAATGTCAACATCCCAGTCAGTTCCCACTGTTTTCTTAACTCCTGCGGGGAGCAGGGAGTTGGACTCGCTGATCCTTGTGGGTCCCTTCCAGTGATACTGTGTGATTCTGTGTTTTTATCTTCTGCCGTCTCTGGGGGCAGGGTGTTTCTGACCGCGTGCTTTTCTGAACTTGCAGGCAGCTGCTTACTCTTTCCGTTTCTGATACACGTGCTGTTAATGGTTGGGCTGAGGGTGTGAGTTATACATTTAAAATAACCATTAAACCTAGAGCTTAATATGGTGGGCACCTGGAGCTTACAACGCTTGCGTCTAACCTTGATCGTGTGACAGCCATGGGGAGATGGAGTGAAACAATTTGGAAATTAATGTTTTGTCATTTAGCAAGCCAGGAATCGTGAACCTTCTGCACTTCCCTGAGCCACTGTTGAGCATCTCAGTACGTTGCCGTCAAGAGTGGAAGGAACGTTCTCGTCTCCATGTTTTGGGATGCTTTGGTTTATAAGCATGGTTTCCAAAGCAAAACCCCTGCAGCTGGAGGAGGGCCTGTAGGTCCGGCTTACCCGCAGGTGGGAGCAGACACACACCCGAGCAGCAAGGCTAGTAACTTGGGGTAATCGGGTCTGTGCAAACCTGCAGCTGATTTTCTATAAAATTCTCCTAACTTTTTAGAGAAGTTGCTTACATTGCGCAGACGCCCCGTTAATTGTGGCGGGGAGAATTAGGAAAACATTTAAGTGCGTGTTGAAAAATACAGGCAGAAATGAGTTTTGAAATGGAAAATGAAGGAATGAGCATCCAAGCCTCACAGCCGGGTTGCTAGGGCATTGCAGCGCTTCCCGGCCTGCTGTGATTTACCCCTCCGATATCCGTGTTCGAGGTGCAGGTAGGGGATGGAAGGAGGGTGCGTATCACCCCTCCCGGTTCACAGAGGAGGGGTTTGGCAGGGTGCGCCCTGCGAGGAGGTACCTTCTCCTCTGTATTTTCGTACCTGCCTGGGGAAGTTTTCAGTCGCAGGGTATGACCTGTATGTCCAGGCTTAAGAAGCCACCAAGGCTTGCCAAGAGAAAACGATGCAAAAGTCTGCCCCGTAAACTGTTGCCTTAAAGTTACTTGCCCAATCCCCACCTTTTTTCTTTTTGCTAAGCCCAATTAATTCAGCCTTATTGACATATGTAAGAAGGAGAAACGGTTAGCAAATATTCAGAAATAGCTATTTAGTGCTGCTTACTGCCCTTCCTGCCAAATTATGGCTGGCTTTCTGAAATAGGGTAAGAAGTCCCTAAGTTTGGAAAGACTGGAATTTATCCCATTGTATAAAGTAGGTAATGAACCCCCTAAGGATTTATGTATACGCACAGTGCATAATATTTTTTAAAATGATTAGGAGGGTTGAATCACACTTCAGCAGCCATTTTTTGTGGGGAGTAGTAGAATTTTAATTAGCTTCATATTCATTACTCACCCGATACATAGTCTCTAATTGCACCTTCAGAGTATTTTGCTGTCACTGGAGCTCACTTTTATTAACTATAATCATTGAAGGTTTTATGAAGCCTATCTATGGTATATGAATACCACAGTGCAAATGAATCACTCAGCCTTACAAAACTGTCATGAGCCTTTGCCAGGAGGGAAGTGGAATTTGGACTTGCACTGGCATGACAGTTATGGGAGGCTGAAGAAAAAAGTGATTTATTTGACCACCAGAGAAAAGCCTGGTAATTGAATAGGCAAATTGTGCAAGCTTAAAGTAATTTACTCAATTTTTTTAAAGAAAAATTTGTTTAGAAAACCAGTTATGCAAATTTCCTTTTTTAAAAAAAAAATCCCTTTTCTGTTTTTTGGTCATTAGAAATACCCCGTTTGATCAGAATAGAATAAAAATGCTCGCAATGGTTGCACTTCTCTGTCCATGCAGTTACACAGATACGGCACGTGCCAAAGTAAAAGCCATGATTTTATTTATGGTTTCTGTTAAAATCTTGCACGGAGGTGCTCATCGCCCCCGTTTGCAGAGCACGAGCTGCAGCAGCAGCACTGGAGCCCACGGGTTTCTAATGGCTTTGGGGTGCAAATTCGCCACCGTGAGAACTGACCCCTGCCACCGGTGGGTCCGTGCTTCTGCGTCTCCTGTAAGCTCCAGGGTGGCCCCCTCTTCCCCCGCACGCTGCCCCTCTGCTCGGTCTGTAACCGTAAGGGCGTACAGTTGAAACGACTCGCTGCTGCTGCACCCGGAGAGCAGGAGCAGGGGCTTTTACGCGCGATTCCGAGGAGTTTGGGGCCGTGTCTGGGCAAAAGCCAGAGCAGTCCCCAGCCGGGCGAGTGCATCTCCCCGGCGAGCTGTAAGCTCTCCCGTGGCCGAGGGGGGTAAAATGTCACCCCTAGAGAGATACGCGGTTCTTGAGGCACCTCTGAATGCCCCGGAGGGTCATTGAGGCATCGGCTGTGGCAGACGACACGAACCTATTTCTCTGGTTGGCGTGAATTTCTCCGTTAACGTAACAGCGTGTCAGTAAGAACAGTAAATAAAATGACCCGTGACAGAGAGCAGCATCGTACCCGTGGCGTTCCATTCCCGTGCCTGCTCTTCACAAGCTTTTTTTCATTTTTTAATAACATGGGTAGTTCACATGCAAGCATAAAAAGGTAAATGAACAAATGTGTTACCTGGTGACTGCACTGGGCGTGCTGACCTTGCCTTCATTCAGCCAAGTTCCCAGTAATAAGGCTGTAAGGTTTGCCTAGAGCAGCCTGAACTGGGGGCAAGGGTGGCAGCTCTCAGCGATTTTTACCTGCAAAGTAACGTCACCAGATGCTCCTGTCATACAGGAATGATGATAAGGAAGCAATTAGCGTTTGCTGTGTTCATCCTACTGGGGCAGGAATTCTTTCAGATGTAATGAGTTTTCTTTAATTCCTCAATTGGCCATTGCAGAATCGTGGGCTGGTACTGTATGTACTGTATGTACTGTATGTACTGTATGTACTGTATGTACTGTATGTCCTTCTCCTACTCAGAGAATACCAATCAATGGAAAGGTGAAAATACAGAAGTTCTGCTTCTGTGCCTACACAAGAGCGGAGCAGATGGAGGAGTGATTCGGGCTAGAACGTTTTCTCCACTGGTACGCCACCTGCAAAAATGAGGTAGAAATCAGTATCAGACAACAAGCTGTTCTCCAGGTCTTCCAACCAACCTGCATTGAAATCAGTAAAAAAATTTCCAAAGGGAATTGGTTGTGGTCTGAAATTACCAAACTGAGTTCCAGGATTTTGTCATAAATACACACCTGATTGAGAAAACCATGAGACTGGTTTACTGTTGGCCAAAAACTCCTTCAGGTTTTTAAAACTCTGTTGACTCTTTGTTGAGAATGGCATTTAGATGAAATGATACGAATGAATAAAGAAAGGGTTGCGATTCCAAAATACATTGAGGCAAATTATAGCTTAAACCCAAATGTGGCTCTGTATGCTGAGGTCACATCCCAGAAGACATGACCCCAAGAGAGTGCCAAAGGGCCTTCGCTTTGGCATTAACCCATCAGGGAGGATGGGGAATCCATCAGGTTTCTCTTCTTCGGCGTCCCCTGGAAGACCCTGTCATTCTCTCTTCTCCTTTGGCGTTGCTCTGTTAGCAGCCTACCCCTGTTGACATCAGTGGCACAACTGCCAATGGGCAAGGCTGGGATGGTGCAAGGGTGTGAGGACATTTGGATGGCAAGGGTGCTATGACGGGGTCACAAATGTTACTAACAGTGTTTGGTAGACTCAGATTCGGATGCTCCCACCAGCGCTTCCATTTGCTCAGCATCGCTTTGCTCACCACTGTGCTCTCTCCTCTCTCTTAATGCGGCTGCTGATTTTTTGCATAAGTGCACCAGCAAGATCTATTTCTGGACGAAATGTACCCCATCCTGTAGTAAGTAAATGACAGTCAATCATCCTTGCAATGTTCCCAGATAATTAGCCACTGGGCCTGTCTAATTACTTCCATGAAACATGAGTTGTCTTTCTTAAATTTCTGAAATATGGTCTGGGAAGTCTCAAGTGACAGAGTGGTTAGGCACTCTGGTCAACGGCGATGATTAATAAAGTTTATTAGTTGTAGCTGAATAAGTGATGGTAAAATATGGATACTCTCCTTACTTTCAAATTATTTATTAATTAATTTATATGACTTCTTTCCACAGTAGTGATTAGCTTGTTTTAATAATATATCAATGTGATCATGTATACATGAAAAAAATATACTGGTGCCCTTTGCCTGGGAGCAGGAACTCAAACCAGACAAGTCTGTGGCGAAAGACACGGAACAGGGCTCAGGGAATTTTACAGCTGCACGTTCTTTAAAGTTTGTATTTCATGACTGGAGCAACTTTTCTTGGTACAGAGAGCTTGCCTTTAAGAAAAGGGTCTAAGGCATAGAACTGGGTGAGTTCTCTCGATCTACAGTATCCAAGCCTCAGCTCTGCCCCGCTTTCTCTTGCTTTTTACATGTCTGCCTTTTGCCGTGTCCTATAGAACCTAAAGAAATCCAGAATTTCCATTCTCTAGGAAATGTCAAATTGTATCAGAAAGTTCACATTTCAAAACAATTTCTGTTTGAATCCAAGGAGACTCTGTTGGGATGATAATCTTCACAAAAGTTGCAAAGGTAGAAAAGAGTCTGCTGGCACGGTCCGTGGAAGAGGAACAGCCCACGCAGGCTGGCCCTGGGGATCCCTTTGTGCCGTCACCTCCGGGCGTAAGGCCCAGCGGGGTTCTCAGGCCCCGATGGCAGGGTGCTCTGTCCTGCCGTGCTGGCTCCGTTGGGTGTCTCCAGCTCCCAAGGTGTGGCACAGCTAATCCTCTTTGCATTTTAATGAAATCATTCTTCTGATTCCTTTGCTGAGGAATTTTTCTTGTGCTTGCACCTGGGACCTTAGCGCAGAAGGCGCCTCCTTTCCTTGACTTCTGCTCTACCATATCCGCTGTACAGTTGGTCTGCTCCGAGCTTGGGCTTTGTTTCCTTCCTGCAGATTTGCATCTCTGAACACAGCCTTATGGTTCTGTGCTCTGGGAGTGGACCTTCTATGGAGGTATAGATCAACGATCTATAAATCTGTTAGGTTAATGGCTAGACTTGAAGATCTTAAAGGTCTTTTCCAACCTAAATGATTCTATGATCATTTTGCTGAAATTATTACATATGGCCAATTTTGTCGTGTTCTTCTGCTGGTTGATACATTTAGGTGCTGATCTGGAATGCTAAATGCTTCAGCCACGAGTGTGGCTGCAGGACCAACAGGGGTGTTGCAAAGAGGAATATGGAGGAAATGAGACTGCCATCGGCAGACAGAGAGCTTGCAAAAGGCCGTGTCCTTCCACAGCCTCTCAGCAAACTGCTTTGAAATGCAGAGCTCTCTGGAAAATTATGGAAAATCAGTGGAAAATTACAGTTATCCATTGCTCTACAAATGCGCTTTACGTACTTGAACTGCATGAAATGGCTGGTTCTAAGACACCACCGTTCTGTGGTTGTTACTCGAAGTAGTTCTGGTAACTCATTGCCAGCCTCTACTGTGGGATAAACCTTTGCTTGAGGACATTCTCAGTTCTTGGAAATCAGAGAGGAATCCTGGCATCAGTGGGATTTTCCAACTTATTTCAGTGGAACCAACATTTTGGACCATGTTCTTCCTTGCTCCGTTATAACTGAAGAGGTTTGCATGAAACGAACAGAGCGCCCTAGAAGAAATGGCAACTCTCCGTGGACGCTCGGCAACCTTCATTCTCGTGTGCCCCGGGGGAATAACTCGCTATGGGTGAAGGCAGAGCCCAGCAAGCATTGCTCTGTCTTTGTGAACAAGCTGCCTCGCCATCCCTGACGTCAAGGGAGCGGGTCAGTCAAGAGAACTCACGTCTGTGTGCAAGGAATGTGTTCAAATCCACCGTGGCATTCGGCTCCAGCTGTGCGCTGGGATCAGGCCCAAAACACATCTTTACCATGGCGGCTCCAGGAGGCGCAGAATGCACCAGGGCTGGATTTCTGCACAGGTACGGTAGGTCACCGGCTACGGTAGAGGGAACCTGGAGACAACAAATAACCTATTTCAGAAAAGCGAAGGAATGGTTATTCACAGACCATAATTACTTTCTATTAAAGCTGGTAAGAGTTACAAGTCAGATTTTCTTGGTATCCTGGCAAGTTGAGAGGTTCACGGGGAAATGCATTATTCTGGTTTTTTTTAAGAAAATAAGGCAGCATTTTGCACTATGGTATGATACCAAGCTATTAGGCTTTGGTAAGGACCTGTTCTTTCCAAATCTGGGAGGTTTGAACCTATAGGCCTGGCCAGGCCCTATTTTTAACCTGTTGCAGTCGTGTAAGATAAACTCTCCGAGATAAAATGCTGTTTGCAGGTGCCGTGTGTGTCGGTGTGCCCAAGGCAGTTTGGCTCTGCCAGTGCCATGGTTCCGTCTGAGCCCCGCACGCAGCGATGCGGTAACGAAGCACCCCTGGGCAGCCGGTACCGGCCTGCGGAGCGGCAGCGTCGCCGTCTCAGCCGTGCCATGCTGTTTGACCGTACGTTCATTTCTGAGCTACTGGACCGGAGAGCCGTGTCCCTCCCGCCGTCCCTCCAGCCCATCACCCCTCGCATCCTAGCTCCGGGCCGTACACCGGCAGAAACGCAGCATTTTGGTTTAATCCCTTGGCACAGGCGGGTCGGGCACTCCCACTGTGTTAAGTACTAATGCACCTAGCGTTAGCGCTCGGCGTCGGGAAATCCCCGATTCCCAGCGCCATGGATAGCACGTTTAGATGTCTGAATATATTTATACACTACTGGAAAATAGGCATTTTTAAAGGAAACATTTCAAGTTGCATTTCACGTACTTTTTATTCACTTTTAGAGTGACAGCTGCAGGAGAATAGCTCTTTGATCGTGCACTGTAATGGCTCTGTGAGGGCAGGTAGCCCTGGATGAGAGAAGGCAAAATCGTCTGCCATGGGGAAGGCATAAGAGAAAGCCCTATAAATAAAACAGAATAGCCGTGGTGCTCAGCTGATAAAACTGGCAGGGCGGACCGCTGGTTTTAGCCGAGAAACTCAAACACGAGTTATTTAACGGTGTGAAATCCCGTGGTGTGAGCCCCCGGGCACGCGGGCTGCTCTTCGTTCGCTCTTCTTCTTCTGCATCCATGCGGGAGCCGCGCTGGCCATGCCCACCTCTCCCGGCTCAGGAGGCAGAGGTCTTTATAGGCTCGTTTCTCTGATTTAGGCATTTGAAGAAGGAACCACAAGCTTAAGGTTATCCTGAGCATTTCGGAAGGTAAAGGTGCTGCTGCTGCTTATGGGTTGTTATGGCTTGGTGACAACGGGCGATGGTCTGGGAGCCAGGGCTGGTAACCATCTCCTCTCTGCTGTTGCCTTTGGCATTGCTTACGCCCCTTTGCTCCATTTCTCCGCTGTTTCCTGTTGCCAGCAGAGGTAATTCTAGAGACCTGCTTTGGTGTTAAAAGATCCGATACGTATGGATGCAAATTATGGGCCAAACAGTGCTATTTTGTTAAAGCAGTCAGGAACTTTATGCTTCTGAAACACCTCATGCCCAGAGCACCAGCGCTGGAGAAGGAAATGAGGAATGCTTTTCTCTTTTATTGAAATAGCGTAAATATTACCACCCTCCTCAAAATGATAAAGAATAATTGGAAACGCTTCCTAGCGCTGGGCAGGAATTGGGCAAACGCACAGATGCCTCTGGAAATCAAATCCAGGCAGAAGGGAAAATACCCCCTTGTTGTACAGAAAGGAACTGGTGTTGGTACGCTTGGGGGCTCACAGAGCTCCTCATTCAGCCAGGCGCAGCGGCAGGAGCCACCTGCGGATCCGGCTGGGGCACACAAGAGGCCGGGTATGTCCTCTACATACCAGCTGGCCCTCGCAAGAACCAGCCTCCTCTTCACCCTCCCCTCCGTGCCACAAGCCAGCTTTTTAGTTTAGTCATCTCAAAAAAAAAAAATAAAAAATGGTTTATTTAAAAGAGAAAAACTTCCTGCAAATAATTAACTGCCAAAAATGACCCCTTGGGAGTTTTATATTGATTTATTCCTCTCTCCACCAAACGCTTCTGTTCTGTATCTTCCACGTACTGCCTTATCTCTTGTCTGGTTTGCATATTGGGGCTATGAATTTTCCTTTTAGCTGTCTTAGGCTATTTGCGTATCTCGATTGTTGATAAAAATATGACAAATTGTTCTTGGCAATGGGAGGGGAAGGGTTCCGATGATAAATGGGCTCTGCACGGCGAGCGCGCATTGCACCCTGCCTATGAATGCCGTCTCCTGAAAAGCTCGCTGCACTCTGACAAAACGTTTTTCTGGATTTAGCCTTAAATAAAACGGTAATAGCCATATTAAATAGCAGCGGCTTCTTTTCCTTTCCCTTTTTGCTTTTTTTTGGCAGTTTTCCTCACCCCTTTTCTTTCTTTAAGAGCTTTCTTTGACAACAGGACGGTGCCCCAGATTTCCCAAATCTGAGGAAGCCTGGAAAAGGTTAATTGGAGGAGTCAGGGCTGCAGTTGGATAGCTGGTGCAGCTGTATTCTCTCGGCTGCTTGTTAACATTTCCTCCGTGCCTCGAGGCCCCGCAGCTCCGTGTCACTGCTGTCGCCGGCGCCCTGGCGGTGAGCGCGCTCCCCAGCCTCGCTGGCTCCTCGTTTCTGTACGCTTCACTTTGCCGAGCCGCCCCGAGCTGGCGTCATCCATCCAGTCACAGCTCTCCAAGTTTGCCATGTGCACTGACCCCGTGCTGACCCCGAGCCATGATACAAACTACGGGATTGTAATTAATCTCTAATTACCCACAATACCTCGCCGGACACTCAGCCTGCTGTTCAGTTGTATTCCTAACCCATGCAGTCATCGGGGGAGCGCTCGGGTTTGGTGCAGCTCGGCGTTTACAGACCACGGGCTTCGCCACCGTCGCGCGGCCGGGCGGCTTACAGGGCTGCGTCCGCCTTGCGCCGCTCAGGGCAGAGCCGGGCTCCGCTGCAGGGCTCGTGTCCGTGCTCCACCGCTCAGAGGGCAGCCGAGCGGGCTGCGGGGCCACCAGCCATTTCTCTCTTGCTTTCACGGCTCGCCTATTTCTCCTGCCAGGAGACAGGAGAAGCCTGTCTTTGCGTCTTAGCAGATCTCGCTAGAACGCATCGCTCTCTTAAATTAAGTCACGTTCCTGCTTCTGTCCCAGCGATGGCATCGAGGAAGGGCAGTTCCCTGGAAGGGTGCCCTGAGGATGCTGAGCTGAGAAGGGAACTAGTGCTGGGGTGGTGAAGTGGTGCTGCTCTCGAGCTCCAGATAAATGCACCCCTCAGGAGGTGAGATTTGGCTGGGGCGTGGCTGTCGGGGCTGCTGCAGACTGTGAGTTCAGTATCGCTCTGGCTCACCCACCGGGACGGGGTCTGCCGCTCCTCTTGCCAACAGCAAATGTGAAGCCACGGTACTGCAGCCCGTGAATGCCAGATGGAGCAGGCAAGAGTCAAAGCGCTGTGTAAGAAAAGAGAGAAAACCTTCCCTCCCCGATTTCCATTGACCTCGGCTGGCAAACTGCTTCCCCAAGTCCAGCTCTCCTACCGTCTTCTCATGTCTCAACTGCTTTTCCTTTCTCTGCCTTTCCATACTTGCACTTTCCCAGCTTTCCCCGTCCCGAAGGGCCTCGCTGGCCGGCCCCTCACATCTCCTCACCCACCCTCCCATTTTCCCTCCACCCCAAAATCTCTTCAGCGTTTCAGAGCGCCTTTCTTGGAGATGGGAGGGAATATTTTGATAGGACACGGTTTGAGTAGAACACGCCTGTTTGTCAAAACACGGAGAAGTCCCAGTGACATGCTTGCCAAACCAGACCAAGATCCAGTGCAAACTGGTGTGCCTCCCCAGTAGCCAGCCAGCAGAAGGTGCAGCTCTGGCATCCTGGGGCGGAGCTGGGACTTGCCGGGCTGCTCTTGCTCGCCCACGGGCAACTGGTCTCTCCTGGTTTCTGGTCTCCTCGCTGGGCGACAGGGGTTTGCTGGGCTGCCCTGGGCACCACCAGAGAGGGCAGCCAGCTCCTGCGTTTCACTGTGAAAACTAGAAAGAAAAATTGTCACAGAAAAAAAAAATAATTAAAATTGCTTTTTAGTGGAAAATTCCTAATTTTAAATGGAAATCTAGGAAATGCATCAATCTCCATTTTAAACGACTCATTCTTTCCAGTATTTGCACTGGGAAGCTGTCCCCAAATCGTACCGCCTTGAGAAGTCTCCTGATTTCCAATCTAAGGTTATCAATATTTGACCTGCACTGTACCTGATATTACATTCCCACACAAAATGTTCAATGTTCGCTATGGGAAATACAGCTGGGTTAAGAATCTTGCCGGTTTTATTTATTTTCAGCTGGCTCACTCGTAGCTGTCTCTGTGCAGCAGCTCCTCTGTGCCCAGCGTCGAGCAGCCGCCTGATGTGCCAGTTGCTGTGGTGACTGTTTTGCTCTGGGGTTGTCCTGACGTATGGAATGATCACCTTAAACCTGCCTGACTTGTTCGAATATACGGCAAACCTGTTCTTTACCAGCGATAACTTGCACTCCTTGCCCTTGCTAGCTCTCACATGGGAGAAGCGGGGGCACCAGTGAAATGTCTGTGCCGGCCGTGCTCCACGTGGGCCACCCAACTTGGTTTTGACTTGGGGGGCTCACTCCTTCAACTCCTTCAAGGGCTCGTCAGCAGCCCCACAAAGCCTCTGGCCGGCTTGGGGGACGCGGGCTGCTGGGGCGAGAGGCTGTCACCCAGTCAGCCGGCCATTAGGCAGGTAATTATGGCAACCAGGCATGAGGCAGTTCCTAATTAACACTCATTTTCCCCCGTGAACCACCGTTGCCAATGTCTGAAACAAAATGGGAGGTTAGGGCATCGCCTCCCCTACCTGGCGCATCCATCGGCTCTCGGTTGTCCTGCGCCCACCCTGGCGTCCCTGTGGGCACAGCCCGTCCTCTCCCACCCGCTCTCCTCTGGTACTCACGGAGCTTTGCTTCCCACCCCAGGGGCTGGCAGCGTTCCCACCCGCGGGACACGGCAAATACCCATGAAAACATCTTACAGTTTTTCACTGGGCATCTTCCGGACATTCTCTCTTTATTCGCGACTCCCTGTGAAAACTTTGTATTTATCTTTAGAGGCTGGTGGTCAGCAAAGCTTCTGGATTAATGAAAAAGCTTTTCTGCTTATGTTTACTTTGGTGATTCATGAAATGAAATGACTGTGGCTGCGGGGTGAGGTCGCTGCCCGGAGGCGCGAGGGGGTCTGTGGGTCTGTGCTCTTACTCCGGTGCTATTGAATAGACGGGAACTCTTCCACTGGTACACAATAGACCTTACTGGAAATCTGCTTATTCTGTAGGCAAGTTCCTCAGGAACAGGTACGGTGGTAGGTGCTGGACTGTTGCTGAGAAGCAATATTGTGAATTCTTTTGCTCTGCATAAAAAAACCAGAAGCTTTTCTTCCATTAAAGCTTCTCAGACACTTTCTTTTTTTTAACTCTGAATGACAAGCAGAGGTAGTTCCAGGTCTTCTGGTTTTACATAGCTTGTAGCTCAACTTTCTTAAATTCATTACTCAGGACCAATCTCTACTACTGACAGTTATTTTCTAAAAGCTTCGATACGAGCTTGATAAACTACTTTGGAAAAGAAAGCATCAAACAGAATCCAGCTCATTGCCGACAAAATTACTTTTTTTTTTCTCCCCTGTTGACCCAGCTCATCGTTATTTATGGCCCCCAGCCAAAAGGTCACCCCTATGTCCAGAGGTACCGACTCCTTCTCTCAAGGAACCCTTTTCTTCACCATGTTAAGTAATTCTCAATCCTGGGAAGTAGAGTTGAAAATCTGTTCCCTAGATTTTACGAAAACTTGCTCTTGATTTGGCAGCCATTCTCAAATGCTTATGTACGTGTTGGGCTTTTCAGTCGTCCTGTTGGACTTGGGCTTCGTGGGCTTTGGCAGTGTTTCGGCAGGCAGGAGGATGTTGCAGGTAGTTTTTAGGACCGTACACCGTACTGCAACAATCATCAGGTTTTCAGCTGAGGGCTTGAAAAATGATTGGTCTTGGGAAGGTTTGCCTTTCCTGAAGGTGCAGGCAGGGATGAGAGCTGGGAACACGTGGGCACGCTGCTCTGGTTATTTTGATTACCGTGGCAGTAACCGCTGTGGTGAACCTCAGACCTTCTAGGTTTTCCTCAAGTTTGGGAAGGGGCCTTGTCCGCCCAGCAGAAAACAAATGACAAATTCTTACTGATTAAGAAAAAACCCGCTCTCCATGTTGTAACGAGAGACCTATCCCAATGCGTGCAGCTGGTGGGGAGGAGGTTAAGGCAAATCTGGGGGGAAAAGGGAAACATGGCAGCTGGTGGCAGCCAGCGGGTACACAGGGCCTGAGAAGAGAGGTCTCAGATAAACTGGGGTAAAACTCAAGATCCTAAAGGACGAGCAAGCAGAAGTGAGAAGCCCACTGTGACCTCATAGGTCAGCTCTAGTGACGCAATGGAGAGAGTCACTAACAGAGCGCAAGGCAAAGGGGGAAAATGTCTCCTTTATTTTGTTTATTTATACAAGGTATTTCTGCTGTGAGCATGGAGATTTTGGGCTGCTGCCCACCATCATTGGAGTGACATTTTATACAGCATCGAAAGGCTCTTCTGCCATATTTTCCTCTTTTTTTCCTTTATTGATTTTTCTCTTTAAGACTTTAATTCACTCTTCCTCAGTTGCTACAGTTAAGAGAGAAATTCTGCAGATCACATAGAGATAGCATTCCAGCCTGCACTGGGTCACTCACACCTCACGTAAGAATACAAGCTTCCTGCAGACAGCCAGTCCTTTCCTGCTTTGCAGGCCTTTTTGCTCCATCTTTTCATTTTTTTTTTCTCCCTCAGTATTTGGGGCTTAATCTTCCTTTAGACTTCTCCTTCACGCTGTGCTCATCTGAAATGTGCCAATAATTGCTGCTACCTAGATGTGGTTTGATCATTCTGTGCATTCCTTGTTGAAACTATCAGTGAAACAAGACATCTAAAATATGATTCTGTACCGTTAAAGTAATATTTTGGGTGTCTGAAATCTCTTAGAAATTGTTCTGTAGACAGTCCGTTTTTTAAAAGAAAAAATGACAGCAACAAGCCAACCCTAATGACATATTTCAGTGTAATGCTGTAATTTTAGCCCCTGCCATGAACTATTGCGGTTGTACAGTAAAGTATTTTGCTAGTAAACGGTGAAGTGATTTCCAGTAAGGCCCTTTCCCTTTATTCCATCCTTCCATCGGCAAAATTCCCATCTCACCAATTCCAGCGTATTAAAAAGAAAATACTCTTCTGAAGCACATTAGACGCCGTGTGAGTGCCCCGCAAATAGCAAACAGCAAAGACGAGCGGTCGTAGTTTCACCCTGTTTATCTTTTTGACAAGGCAGAAGATGAGGGTGCTTCGTACCTTGAGGTGGATGAGGTGCACCCAGTGCATGATCTGTTGGTTGGTGCCAGTGGTCTCAGCTTGTTCCTGGCTGCGTGCACGGTAATGGGCAAACACCCTTAGCGGCCCCTGCGCTAATAAGCCGTTTCCCAGGAGGCCAAATACCGATTTAATAAGTTGGTTTTCTCTTCCCTTTTCCCTGGTACCCTGCTTCCCGCTGGCCGGAGGCGTCCTCCTGAAGCGTTCTTTCCGTTCTCTGTTGCTCATTGCAATTCATTTTCTAGCAAATTTTATTCTTACCCGGTGGGTGCACTTCTGCGGCTCCCCGTGGCTGACCGACTGCCAGCCGCCGTGCAGGACTTTGCTGTGGGACAGGTCAACAGGGAAGAGGTGGTCAGGGGCTACACCGACGGTTGGGTGGGTGCTTGGGGAGCAGGAGCTCCAAGCCCTGCAGCGCTGCGGGCTGAGGGCACCGGCGGGGGGACGGGGGCTGCCCCTCTGATTCCCAGGTCTGGGGGGGGCTTAGTTTCTGAACTTGGGAGGCACGAATCAGAACGGAGCTCCGGAGCCACAGAGCCTCCCTGGCTGGCAAGCGTGGGGCCGGAAACTCGGATGAATAGAGCCCTAAATGTTTTTTTGTTTGACGCTCATGCTTAACAGAAAATGATGAATCCATTAGCAAGTCCTGCTGCTGCCAAGAGAAGCAGACTTGCACTTGTAGATTGCTTTCATTCTGTGCTATCAAGCCGCTGCATGCTCAGCGTTTGCAAAGCCGACAGTCATCTATCACTTAAAAATGGGTTTTTAGAGGTAGGGTCGTCTTTGTCTTAAGTGTGTGTATGTGTCTGCTTGGAAGTGTCCCATTGAAATACGCTGACCTTGTCGAGCACCTCAGACAAAATCCATGGTGGAAAATGTCTTATTTTCTGTTTGCTTTGAATTATCTCAAAGTTTGTCACTAGTTCCACATGGCAGTGGGGCACTTGGAGCGAGTTCTGTCTGTGATAATGTGTCGGAGAGGCGAGACGGCTCTTGCTATGCACAACATGAGAAATGCGGCCGTGGGGAGTGGGCCGGGCCGGTTCTGGATTCGTAACGGGGCAAGGACGTTTCTGGGTCTGACCGTGCTCAGGCAGAGCTCTGCAGCCCCAGGTATCCCGCTGGGAGCAGTGGGACTGCTGAACGCAGAGAGGATCCGGGGTCAGATGAGTAATGGCTCTAGAAACAAAAAAGTCCAAAACTAAAGATTTTTTTTTTCTTCATGAGCTATTTTATCCAGCATAGTAAAGCGGTGTGTATTTATAGCCCAGATTACACTTTGTTTTGTGGGATGAAAAAACACATTTGAGAGTTGGCCCCTTTCCTGAACAGCTGCCACTGGCCTGGGTGAATAACTTATTCAAGCACGCGATTTAACAGATTGGATGAGAATTTTTTGCCAAACTCAGTGCTGATTAGAACTGAAATCTTTCACCACTTTTCTCCCCTCTGCCGTAGAGGCTCTGCTCTTCAGTTCACCCCAGCCTCTGTCTTCCGCCTGTGGCTGTTCAGGGGTTGCACCAACCCCTTTGCTTTCAGCCTTACATTATTCTTGTGCAAGAAAATCTCTAATCAATTTTATTTTTTTTCCATTTAAGTAGGATTCGTCCTTGAACGAAGGCCTGTTAGGGTCACATCAGGGCTTCCATGTTTGCCTCTCATGGATTTCTCACATCGAATGTGTTCATTTTGCTGGTGCAAAGATGTTTCTGTAATTGCGCCGCCTTCTAGCTCCAGCTGGCTTCTTTCCTTCTTGCACATTATCGCCAGTATTTAAGGGTTTTCAGGTCAAATTAGACCCCCAGTGACATCTGTGCCAGCCATTGCTTTCAGAGGGACTGCTCAGGTGTGGCTGAAGGCAGGGGGGGACCGCCCTCCGTGCGAGGGGGGACAGACCGGATCCCTTCTCTCTGGGCTCTGGCGGACCTGTGGGCTAGCAGGCCAAAAAGGCAAAGAACTTAATTTGTTGTCCTGCACTCAATTAGGGGCGAGGAACAGATGTTTTTATTTGAAAAGGTGACCATTTTTACAGAGGTATCGCTGAGTTTGAGCAATGGCACCAGAGCATCTTGGTGAGGAGCAGGACCCTGGCTGCCACGCTTTTCACTCGCCCGGGGTGCCGTAAGGACCTGCCAAGCTCACCCCCAGGCGCAGGGCCGCAGGGCGTCCTTACCCCCGAGGCCGTCACCGAGGTCACTCCTGCGGAGGGGGGAGGGTTTTTCCCCTTCAGGGGCCGTCCTGGGTGCCGGGGTCGGTGTCGAAGCGCGGGAAGGCAGACGCTTCTCCCGCCTGCTCATCGCTGGAGCCATCAGCACCGCGGGTGGGTGAAGGAGAGCAGAGCACAAACGCGTCGAGCACGGCGGCGCAAGCACAGTGCGTGGTGACGTAGCCACGCCGCTGTCGGCGCCGCCTTTCCAGCAGCTGGCATCACCCTCCTGGGCTACCAAAGCCCCCCAAGAAACGGCGGCCCTGGCCAAGCCTGCAGAACGCGCGTTTGCTCCTCTGGAGCGTTGCAGGTGTCCCCGTGTGTCGGCTTTCCCATACAGGCAGGCGGATAGGGAGCAGTCACTGGGTATTTACGCCGTCCCGTATTAAATCTCTGCGCACCCAGGCGCAGGTCGGCGCATGTATGTGATGCAGTTGTTGGTAGGCTGTTGGGAGTTGGAGCCTTAAAAAAGTAAAATTGGGGAAAAGACAAGTAAACAACTCGATCATGTACATAACATAAGGTATATTAGGAACCAGCATGATTTACACATCCCAGATTGGGAATGCAGCTGGCTTTACAAACCGTTTCACACAGACTTCAGGACAAGCTTGGCCTCTCTCGTCCTGCTCTCAGTAAATAACACCTCCGAGTGCTGCTAACCCACCGCCCGGGGGCTGTGCCCGCCTTCCATGGACTCTTAAATATGGATGAGGAGGACTTGAACAGTTCTAGGCTTTGCTTATCTGTGCCGTAGCCACAAGTTTCAATGAGCATTTTGCATGGTTGGGTCCCTTTTGTCAAGCTTCCGTCTGTCTGCGTGCAGCGCGATGGCATCTCGAGGTCAGCGAGGCAGCAAGCGCGGCCGCTCTGTTCGTAAAACACTTTAGCAGAAGTATTTGAAAATACCAGCGCTGATCTTTTTTTTCCTTTCTTGCTCTGTTGACATATTATGAAACACGCTCTGTAAATCTCACCTTTTAATTCCTCCTTGGAGCAGTCGAATGCTGAGAGAAGCATTTGCCTGCCTACCTCGTTATTAATGCATCCCGTGCTTAAAAGACGACATGGAAAGCAAAACCTTCTTGGAATCTAAGGAATTTGAAGGAGTTATATTCTTAAGACGTTAAGTCCGTGTTTTAAAGGTATGCAAGCAGATTCTCAGACGCGCTCACCTGCTCAGTTTGGCAAGAGGATCATCTGCACCCGTAGCTCTTTGTCTTCCTCTCTGTGATTCGGGCAGGCTGTTACCGCGCTCAGACCGATGCCAGCAATAGCTGCAAATCCTTCACCAATACTTTAAATCTCAGGGGCTGGATTTGACTTTTCTCACTCTAGTCCTGCTGCGCTTGGTTCTGTACGGTGATCCAGCTCCAAACTGGGACAGGGCAGGGGAGCGACGTCGCATTCCCCTGCGCTCTGTTCTGATCTTTAGAAAAAGGACATCAGCCGTCAGATTGTGTGCCCCAGGTCCCGCCTGCCGTGGCCCCCTGTGGCACCGCTCTGCTCGGCGGGTGCTGGGCGAGCCCCGGCTCCGCGGGTGGGACGGGCGCAGGCTGTGCTCGCACGTGCCCGCGTGCCGCCGCCGGTACCGCGCGCGCCGCGGGGAGGCACAGGGACGCCACTCGGCGGGGGCTCCATTGCACGCAGGGCCCGGATGAAACAGCGGAGCTTGGGGAGCGCGTGCGGCCCCCTCTCCCCAGCACCCCTTAGGCAAACGCCTACTGGCGCGTCGTCTTCCTTGGGGAGGGAAGCAGGCGTAGCCGTCGGGAGCGAGCGGTACCGAGCGATGTGGCGCCCCACCGACAGAGGTCATTCGTTTGCTTGCTGCTTGCCATGCCCTGGGTGCTCTGCTGGGGACCGGGGTGCGCTCCCCTTGGCCCTGCAGGCCTGGGACCCCTTTGCACCGGGTTTTGAGAGGGATCCCCCCACTGACCCCCCCACCTGGGAGCTGGCTACAGGCTCTAAACTAGGCAGCGGGGCTGGTTTTTATTGATGAAGAGAAAGAGAGACCTCCCTTGGGAGCGGCATCCCGCCCTAGGTACACGTCTCACTAGCTGCGGCGAGCTGCCCTGGCCGAGGTTTTCTCTGTACAGCCCAGATTATAGAGGGAGCAGAGCGGCTTAGGCCGCGGGGCTGGGGAGAGGAAAGATGGCTCCGTGCACGGGCCCCTGGCCCAGGATGGCAGGATTTCTATACCCACCCTAGGCAGCTTTCGGTAGCCGGGTCGGCAGTGACGGACTCTGGCTGCCTTCGGTGGGAGAAGCCTGGGAACCCGATGGGGCGGTGAGGGGTGAGAGGAAAACAAAATGCACCTGCACTTTAAAACCAGCTGTAATTGGGTTGGTTGTCAGGAACCCTCTGCTTTGCTCCTAAGGGGTTTGTGAAGCTGCACTGATGACAACGCACTTTTAAGCGAACATGAAACATGCAAAAACACAGATCAAATATGTTGCGAGAGATCTGACCCCTTAACATACGGCGCTTTCTGCGCGATGGAAGGATTTCGGTAGAAGTGACGACGGAACGGCACTTGAAGCGAGGCAAAAGCTTATTAAAACACTGCTCCCCGCGATATTGAGGTCCTCCTCCCAATGCCCCGTGGAGCAAATCCCCCGTGACGCAGCTACTGGGGTGGGCTCCATCCCTGTGCTAAGCTTGGGAGAGGCTGTCTTACAGGAGACACAGTGTCCGTGCCCTGATGGCTCCGCATTTCCACCCGAAGCCCCCGAGTCCTTCACGAGGTGGCAGGGTCTTACACCCCGACACGGCGGTCAGGGAACAGAAAGACCAAGCAGAAGTGACGGATCAGCAAGGCCACCACCGGGGACGACCTCAGCTCTGTCCGTATCTGTGCTCACTTCCCTAGCCCTGACTGAGAAATCGAGGGCAAAGCCTTTAGCCTTCCCTCTGGTTGGTAAAAACGTGCCCGCCCCCAGCAGCGGGACGGCCCGAAGGCGACGCTGCGGACGACGCACCAAGCCTCCGACCCGAGGTGTGCCCGGGGGCGGCCCGGCCCCCCCTCCCCACCGCCCCTGCGACACTCGAGCCCGAGCTCTCGCTTGTCTCGCACGCATTTCTTCTGCTTTTTCTCTACATCCTGTACTTACTCGGATGATAAAGCCAGGTTATTTTCTTTTCTTTTAATTTTATTTAACTAGTTCCCCTGTCACACACGGCTGCAACATCTGAGCTGCCACGTCATTAGAAAATGTTTCTTTTTAAAATAAGCATTTCCACAAGAATTTTAGGAGATCAAGTAGCTCAGAGGATCACTTCCGAGGGCTTTGCACCGGGGCGGTGGCTGGGCTTCTGCTCAAACCAAAGCCAAACGTCTCCTATTAGCATTTCAGCTCAATAGCCGCACATCTGGCCCGTCTGTAGGAAAGTGTTTTCTTAGAAGAGCCCCTGCTCAAACAAAATAAGTTTGCATTCACAGAATATTTTGGAAGACGTTTCTTCATCCCCGGTGGCAGAGCGTCAACTTCTGCTGTCTGTTGAGTCAAAAATTGGAGGTGCGCGGTGGTTGCTCGGGCAACGGCGTCTCATTTTACCCCTTTGCTCATTTCCAACCTGTTACTCAATTACTAAGCCCTGGAGCGATGCATCGCAGAGCACCCAGAGATGCTGTTACTGTAATGACACCGAGCCTTCATCTACTTAAAACATGTTGTGTCAGCTTGGAGATAAGACAGGTGATTTTTTTACCCCCAGAAGTTGGCATCATGTCAACCACTTAACGTTTTGAAGTTGCAAAAACAAGGGGGACACACACAAAAAATTCCTCCTATGGGATTTACTGATGAGTTGTACCTGGCAGCACTGAATTTTTTTGTTAGAAATTCATAAAATATCCGTTTCACTTTAGTGCTCACAACATCTGTCCGGTGACTGTGGTACTGTAAGTACTTCAGCCAGCATTTCCCGGGTGTGTGGCATAGAATAAATGTGCAGATTTACGGCTGTCACTGCAAACCTTTACCAATGCGATCGCTGCTTCAGGTGGAGAGAAGTCGAGGATACGATCTGCGTCGCTGAGGGCTGTGCTGTGCACTTGTAGAGTTTCCTCACCCAGGGTTTCTGGGGCGCTTTCTAAAATGAACAAAGATGAGATTTTTATTGGTCAAATAGCGCATTCACCTCCGAGTTGCTCAGAAAAATTTGTCTGTGTATTTTAAAACATAGCAACAGTCACGGCCCTGCAGTAAACATCTAAGAGGAGGCGCCTTGGGGCTCGGCATCGGGGGGCTCGGGGGCCGGTTGTGCCGGCCTTGCCCCGGTGCTGCGTCGCCGTGCGCGGGGCAGACCAGCTCTGGCAAGCCCCGGTGCCCAGGGCCTCCCGGGAGCGCTGCCGGCTCCAAGGGTGGCAGAAATTACTGAAAAAGCATCATCCCAAGGGCCATCTACTGCGAAGCCTCGCGCCCGGTCCTACCAACGCTCATTACACAGTTCCAGCGAGTATTTCAGCGTCAGGAACTCTCACTCTGCTTTGAAAGGGGCAAAGTGAAGGAAGAAACACATTCTTCCAGAAAAAGGTGCCGTTTTCCAGCACCGCAGCGTGAGCCCAGTGGGCACCCCGTGTTACAGGCGTGAGAGCGTGGGCTGGACCCTCGTGTCCTCCTCTCCCGGGGCACAGTGGGGACGGGCAAGACCGGCGCGGCTCAGCGCTGCGGTTGCCCTGCCCCAGCACAGCCCCCCCCGGGTGACGCTGTGCTTGTAGCCCCCCATCGGCGCGCCTCCCGTGCCCGCACCGCGCTTCCTTTGGCTCCTTCTGCTGGGTGCAACGGGGCCGAGTGAGGTGGGGGTCTCGCGTGGGCACCTCTCCGTGCTGCCCCCCCGGTTTGTAAGGACATACGGAGCATGAGTCCCTGAATTTATTACCTGCATGATGTCAGGTTTGGCTGCGATTTGAGAGGAGGTTTATATATGTATATAAGGATTGCCTTTTGAGAATGTCTTTCCACAGCATCTGTAGAATATTATCAGGGGGTAGGAGACCAACGCCTAAGACCTTCCATAATGTCAGCAGAATTTCACCTCCTTAATACACTGGTTTTATACCGTTTCCCAGCTTGAAAACCCAGTACTAAGCCCTCAAAATGACACTCTAAGCTACAGACCTTTGTTTAAAGGTAAGGTGCCAGATCATGCCGATAAATGTGTTTGGGTTTAGCTTCACATCGCGACCTTTGTGTACGTCATTCTGGTACCTTTGCACCAGCGTCTTTTGACTGTCATTTTTAATGCATAATGTCTTTCCCAGGCGGGCTGCGGAGCGCTGTTATCACTGCGGCGAGGAGTCCGCACGTACCCCGTTACAAAGCGCAGAACATGCCAGATATCGTTTCCATGCGGGGCTTAGAGATCAGGCTTTAGCGTAACCTTGCTCCAGATGCGAGGTGTGGGCCACAGAGACATGTTTTGTTACAGGTTTTACTAAGGCAGGTTTAAAATAGCATGGCTGAACTTCTAAACTGATGTGACAGTTGCACCTTTGCGGGATAAAAGGACCGGCTGCGATGTTGTGCATGGCTTTAAAGCCAGTACACGTGGTCTGAGCCAGATTTTTTTCATCATGGGTTTGGAAACTTCCCTTCAGCCAGAGGTAGTGCTTAGGAACATTTCAAAGAAATGCAAACATGCGCTCAGACCCCGTAACTTGTGTCCAGGCCAGATTTCAGCTGGAGTATTTATTATTTTATACCTCCTTTCAAGATCTCAGCGGCACTTTCCTTTACCGGCGTTCTCCTCACGTTTCCACCCCGGTGCAGCGTAGCTGCGGGCAGTTGAACCCCTTCGGGAGCGCCGGCGCCCGGGGGACGCTGGGGCTGGGGAGAGGCTGTCCCATACGTGCAGCTCTGCTCTCCTGCCTGCCAGCAAGGGGCCAGTGCCGCAGGAGCCAGCCTTTTGGCAATGCCACATTGGGCAGAAAGCCAGCTTGATGTGTGGCTGCGTGTAAAACGGCGCAAAGGAACCGGGCAGGAGGGCAGGAGGAATGCGTGGTGTTGCCGGAGAGCCCAACTTATTCCTTCTGATACCTGAGGATGTGCTGAGCTTAGCTCTCAAAGAGGAGCAGGAGCTGTGGCTGTCCTTGGCAATACATTGCAGTCAACGTGTTAGAAAAGAATCCAAGGAAGATCAAAATCTAACAGGGCGGTACAGAAATCCTTGCTGATGAATGAAAGCCCATGGCTGCTGTATGTCCACAGCTATCAGGCACCATAGGGTGCTCTTTAGCCTGGATGTTGCGCTACATAAACTTCCCTGCCTGCTTTTGGGCAGAATCTTGCTCCCGTGCCAACATGTGACGGACTGTGGCACGAAGGAGCCTGCTTTGCCTGCAGCATCAGCGCCTTGGTGCCTCACAGCTCGCGGTGACGCGCGCGTTCCTCTGCGCCGGGGGGCAGCACAGCGTGGCCCACAGAGGGTTAATAAGTCTTGCTGGGTGCATTGGTGTCCTTTTGGTTGGAAGGATCATATGAACCACCAGTAAGATGAGCAGCCCTGGATAAAGAGGTGATGGGGATGATGCTAATTGCACTGAAGTGCAGGAGATCAGTAGAGTCAAGAAAAAAGGGAAAAAAACCCCCAAAACCACAGTGACAAATTTTGTTGTCTTGGCCTTATTCTAACTCCTCCTGTACAAACAAGCTTGGCAAAAGAAGTGAGAACAAATGAAGGCAGCACCGCTTTGATTATTTTCCGATTGGCATTGATACGACGTGACTCTCTCCTTCCCACACAACGTTAGAGGTAGAGGTCAGCGCCCTGCCATGTTTTCAATTGAAAGACCATCAGCTTAATTTGGAAACAGAATTTTCCAATGAACAACATACCTTGGAGAGCATAAAAGCAAACAATAACACTACGGTTGACCTCAGCAGTTCCTGAACGTTTTATCAAAACCTCTCTGTTTCTAGGACTGGTGTCACCGAGAGTCTGTAAAAGCGCTGGGAACGGAGGGCACCCTGCTCTGCTCTGCTCTGCTCTGCTCTGCCTGGAGGCTCTGAGCCAGGGAAATAAGGTAGCTGCTGCGAAACAGGCACACGCACCCTCCTGGCCAGCAAAAAGCGCCTTACGGGGAACGTGAAATATTTACACGTTCTCAAAATACTTGTGACCCTCAGAAAATGCTCTGGCATGGGCCGGCGTTATTGCCCGCTCACGTTGCAAAGGAGGCACAAAGGCGGCACGGCCGAAATTCCCCGAAGCAGCTCCTGGCTGGGGCGGAGGAAGGGCGTCTCGGTTTCTATGTGTCCAGCCCGAGCGGTACAGGGCTTTGCGGTCAGACCTGCGCTCACTGCCAGTGAGAGGTAAAATCGTTCTGCGTCTCTGAAAAATGAAGACGCCGTTCGGGTGGCTCGGGGTTTGTGCAGCCGGTAAGGAAAAGCTCCAGAAGGGAGAGGTTCTGACCGCCCCGAAGGGCAGCTGAGGAGCTAAAACCAGGGGGTAGCTTTAATTTTCACTCTCAGGCTTTCACTGACAACCGAGCGTCCGGTTAACCAGGCTGCCGGGGCGATCCGGTGCGACTTCTCCCCTTTAAATAACTTTGGCCAAGTCAGGCTCATGTATATGCTGTGCTCTACCTCGGAGTCACTCAGGAACGTTCTTCAAAAGGCATTTTTCTGTCTTTATAATTGAATTGATTCTTAAGTTGTGCCACGGGTGCACACCTTATCAAGAAGAGCCAGCGCTCCATTTGTTCGTAGTGCCCTCCGGGAGGAGGTTTAGCATGCAATGTTTGCTGTTCCTAGCAGGTCTCTCTGCAGAGAGAGAGGTCGCTACTCAGGGAGGCACTTTCCTCCTTGGAAACAAGAAAAGAAATCACCGGGAAGGAGGGGAAAATGCATCTGGGTAACAGCAGGGGATCTTGTCAATCTTCAAGCCACTAGCAAATGATCGTGGAAGTCTTTTGTTAGAGGAGCCTGTAATGGTACTATTGCTTGTCTGTTGTGGCCACTAACAGCAAAGAGCCTGCCGGGGCAGGGGAGAGGTAGGATTAGACAAATTGTGAAGAGGGGCTCTGGATGCTTGAAAAGTGCATTCCTGCTCCTCGGGGTCAGAGGGGTCAAAATAGTGTCATCCTCCTCCTCAGTGGAAGTATGCCTATAAACAAATTGGCCTTTCAAAGCAGCCTCGGCATACATGGAATAACGCTAATGATGTGCCGTCAGACTCTGCCGCAAGTGGAACCAGAAAAGCAATGGCGATTCCCTTGCGCTGGGCTGGCGACTGCTCTGCAGGGCTTCTGCTGCCGCTGGAAACTGCAGCCAGCCGGGAGGGAAAATTCTGTTGGGAAGCTTAATTGCTACCACAATTCTTGGTGCCGTTAGTAAATGTTTTCCAGAGGGCTTGTCCTTACCCACACGTAGAGCTCTGGGGACAGCACGGGGCTGAAGCCAGGGGCATCCATCGCAGGTAGGCGAAAAGGGTGGACGGGGTCTTGCCGAATGCAGGGGGACTGCGTGTCGGCTCGCCCTGTCCAGCCGAGCAATTTCACTTGTCTTCTCCTTTGTGCTTTTGAGCAGGGGCCCTTGCCCAGCCCATCCTCCCACTTCCATACTTTGTGGGCCTATTGCTTAAGTAACTTAATCAGAGTTTGCTCGTTAATAAGGAAATTGCTCTTCCATAATGCACTTGAAGTGTATGAAAAGAGCTTTGAGAAGACAATGATAGACATGGATGTTAGGCTGAATGGCAGCTGCTAAATATACGTGCTCTGATAAATGTCTGTGGAGTAACTTCATACGGTGAGACAAGTTAAACATTTATTTCAGGCTTTAATTAAAAGTTGCCTCACTAAAATTCTCAGAAGCGTCAAAGTTCCCAACTATTTTGAATTCCTCTCCCTCTGTGTGCAGGCAGGGGCGTGTTGCCTCTGCCACCCCCTCGCACGCCAATGTAATGCAAGCTCGCAGCCCATAACAAGTGACCACAGAGGAGGAAACTGCCCTTGACAGTGGCTGTCGGCTCTGCCAAGTGCTATTGTTTCCGAATGCCTGAATAAAAGCACATGGACAGCAGGAGTCAACAAAGGTGGTTTTGTGATTTTTATTTTTAAAGAAAGACTTTAAAAGTGCCCCTGATACTTTTTTAGGATCTTTTTCAACTGGATTTTTCTTGAACAATACTTACAACATCCTGGTCTTTGGGGTCAAATCATCCTCTCAGTTGCATGCTGTGCAGTTCTGAAAATTTGGAACGAGTTTAAAAGTTTGAAGGACTGGCTTTAACCACCAAGCTTAAATACAGAGAGATCCAGGCATTCCCTGGGTCCTCCAAAGCAGAGCGCTTTTTGCAGGTTTCCACCATTTTTTGGAGATATATTATGGTCCCTACAAAATGGGGGGAAAAAACCAATGAAAAACAAGTCTTTTGGTTTAGTAGGTGGCAAAATAATCTACTGAGCACGCTTGACACCTAGCACTAGAAGAAAGGCCTTATCATTTCAAGCCTCTTAAGGTCTTCATGCAGTTAAGGCACTGGGCTGCCTCTTAGAAGCGCTGGCGTTAGTTTTCTGGTCTTACACCTGGCACACGTGAGCTTGGGAAGGTCGCTCAAACGTTCTGTGACCCTGCTGTCAGATGGAGACGATAGCACCTCCCCTTTCTTGCTCCTTCTCCCATATGCTGAGGGTAAAGCCTTCAGGCCAGGAGCTGGCCCTTACGTGGGAATGGACAAGAGGACTCCAATACAATCCGGTACTTTGGAACAAAATGGGGGTGATCCCCATCTCTCCGTTCTTAACCCGTCCACAGACAATTAAGCAACCAGAATGCAGAATACAGCCCAAAGGCGGTGTTACATGAACTTGGGCACTTGCAGGAAGAGTTCTAGATGAGAAATCAATGAGTTAGTTACCAGTTGCTTTTCCTGGGGTACCTAAAATAATCAAAAAGCTTTATTTTACTGTTTTAGGGTAGAATCTGAGTGTTCTGAAAAATGCTTTGGACTTGATGTTGCTTTTTAATTTTTTTTACAGCAGAATATCTTATGTATGTCCATGTCAACAAATCCTTGTCCTAAAAAATAGCATAATATATTTTGGTCACAAAGTTTATGTTATGGTTGATCTGTAGGCACTCTGATGGCTGTGGTGGGGATGAGAGGCATGAGAAATTCATGGAAAAGTTAGAATCATAGAATCATAGAATGTTTTGGGTTGGAAGGGACCCCTAGAGGTCATCTAGTCCAACCCCCCTGCAGGGAGCAGGGACACCGCTAACTAGATCAGGTTGCTCAGAGCCCCATCCAACCTGGTCTTGCTGATATTCAATGTGCCTCAAGTTCAGATTTAGCTTTGGGGTTGAAACTAAAGGTACCAAGATATGTCTCCTGGAATTAGCAAAGCAATTTGAGGTGCCTTTGTAGCAGAAAGTGGAGCAGGGCAAGGAGGAGATGCAGTGCTGGGCCTGATGCCCTTTAGCACTGGTTAGCAGTTGCTGAGAAAGGAGATTCTTCAGGGTAGAGCATCCTCCAGGTCTCCTCCCACAAGGTTCATATGCCTCCCACTGGGCCAATGATTTAAAGAGAGAAACTCCTGAAAGAGGGTATGCTTTTTAAAAGTCATTTAAAAATAAAGCTAACATTGATGGATAGCAATTCAGAAAGCACGAATGCAGAGCACCTGAAAGTTAAGTCTTTCCATTGACTTTTGTAAGTTTTTGAGAGTTCAAAGCTGCGTTCAGCTGGCAGGGGAGCACCTTTGACGGTGCCGGGGAGGAGAGAGTGAAGAGAGGTTTGAAGAAGAGAGGGAACATGAAACTGCAGAGGTGATTTCAGGAGCTTCATATCAGGAAATGAAGCGTACGCTGGTGTCACTTCTAGTCAAAAGCTACCAGCAAAATAGGAAATTTTTAAACAACTGGGCCACTCTTTTCAACTGGGCCTTATGCATGTAAGCGGTTGGCGCCTCAGTACAGGCACATCCATTTAGATGTAAACTGCTGGAATTTCTCATCTCTGGATGTGGGCCTCCTCTTAAAGGAGTCTAAGTTTTAATTTATAAACCAGGGCATCCAGCATTGAAAATCCCAACATTAAGCCCTCCCTTGGAAGCAGGTATCCAAATTCCAATTCACCACCCGTTTAGAGAAATTAGAAGCAAGGCTTTCGTTCTTCGTTTGTAGCATCCCAGGCACGTGGGAGGACTTGCTCACCCAAGCCTACCCAGGCTACAGCTCCTCTTGCAAGGCCTTGGGAGACGCAGCGGGGCGGGGGGCTGAGGGATGGAAGCAGAGCACCAGGGCCCCAAGCCCAGCTCTGCCTCTAACCCGCTTTGTGATACTGGTTGCAAGGGCTGAAGGAGACAAAACAAGAGCAGTGGTGGAAGGTGCTGGTCAGAGAAGATGGCCTGCAGCGAGGTGCTGCCAGGGCACAAGCCAAGAGCTCCGTTGGCTGCCTGTGCCCCTCCGCCGAAGCGCTGCGGACCTGGTGTGGCACTGCAAACCTGCCCCGGTGCCAGCTCCGAAGGTGACCTAAACGTGACCCTGCAGCTCAAGAGGCTCACCCACCCAACCTCACCTAGGGCTTCAGATGAAACGGTTCCCTTTCAGTCCTTTAGCGTTATTAATTGTTATTATTTCTTTAGATTATATGCAACAATAAAAGGGAGGCTTCCGTTCCTGGCTGCAGCAAGCCCTCCCACGAATCAAAGGAGCATGGCTTGCAGTTTGAAAAGACTGAGTAAATACGCCCTGAATACAGAGGGGCATGGGTTCCAAACACCCCGAAGACCTGGAAGAACCAATTGTTCTTGCTTTCATTTGATCATCCCCACAGGTTCAATATCTCACGGAGTCTGGGTGGTGCTTGGAGCCAGGGCTTTGTTTCAGGTGAGGGTGTTGAAAGGTGCCGCGGGAACAATGAAGCACAAGGCGTAACCAAGGGACTGGGGTTTGGGCTTTGAGGAAGAGCTGGTGATTTGGGAGATCTAATCCTGGGTTATCTTTAAATGACCCGATTTCCAGTGCCTTGGATCCTCTGCACTTTCCGAAAGCCAGATCCCGTGAAGCCGCCTTGAGTTGGTTACCAGAAATCACTAACCCAATGCCTGTTGTGCCAGTATGAGGGGACCGTGCTGGTATGAGGGGACCCCCCCTGGCAGGGAGACCTGTGGGCTGAGCACTGCAGCCAGACCCTGGTCTGCTGGGCTGACACACAGCCCGCTCTAACCTCCCTCAAGAAAAAGGGAGAACAACTCTTCTTGTTCTCCTAAGCCCCTTTGGCCACCGAGGGAGGCCCTGCGGATGGGTGCCTGCACCTTCCAGCGCTCCCCGAAAAGCACCAGCGCCTCGGCCGAGCTTCATTTCCCAGCTGGGGCAGGGCTGAAGGGGTCAGGGCAGTGCGTTTGCTCTCGCTGAAGACAGCTAATTTGGGAAGCCTGGCCTTGGCTGCAGCCAGGCTTGAGCTCCCACAGCATCGTGTTTAGGGGAGAGGCAGGGAGCCCCCCGCAGAGCTGTGCTGCCTGCGCGGCCAGCATCCCCCCGGTACCCACACGCTGCAGGGTTTTGGACCTGCAGAAGCCCACCTTGGCTCGTTGCTGTCAGCTTGCCAATGCAGCGCGTCCCCTCAGGCAGACAGTGGTTCCTGACGATCTTTTTGCCTTGCGTTTTATTTTGGTTAGATTAAATAGGTATAAGATGAGCAACCTGGGGACGAGGGTTGTGTGCCTGCGTGGGGTGGAGGGATTTGGACCGCCTAGAAAGAATTAATGGCCAGGTCTGTATCGTACTTGGTCAATGTTGGGAATCTGCAACAAAAGAAACGTTCCTTTCCTTGCTACAGTGCTGGAAATGAGAGGATTTTATTAACCGCTGTGGTGTCTCTAATTGCCTTTGGACTCTGTTGCAATTGGATCGAGAATTCCCCAAAAAACTTCTTTGAACAATGAAGTTTGTTCATTTGGTGGAATCTTGCTTTTGCTCTGCACTGCAGGTTTCTCAGTCCTGGTGGGTAACTTAGAGCTCGTAAGGAGAATTCTTTGGCAGCCAAAATACTGATGATGCAGTTATACCTGCGTTAGGCTCTTTTCCCACGGGCCAGCCGTAGAGCAGAAGCCCGTTGCTCCTCTCTCGCTTTAGCACTTCTGTTACCAACGAGAATGTGGCCGAGCCTTCGTGCCCCTTTTCCCGTATAAATCCCTGGAGCCTGGGAAGGAACGGGTTAATGCTTTGTCCCGGAGCTACCGCAGGTGTTTGCCCGTTGGGGATTACAAGAGAGCCCCATACCCACGGGGGCTCAGCTGGAGGGAATTACTCCACCAGGAGGGCCTGCAAAGGAAGGAGCGAGGAGGAGGTGGGTCAGGCACCCGGGGTGAAGGGGGCTGCTTGCTGCGGGGACCTTATTTATGTATGTAATTCCCTTTTTAGCCCAGTTATGTGAAATCTTTTTAATTTTCCAGAGAACCCTCTTCCCCCACCTAACCTGAAAGGGCTTTTTTCCGCACCCTTGGGTGGCTGCCCTGACCTGTCACGCTTCTCAGGCTCATTGTAGCTCACCATTTCTGTTCTGTTTTACATGTTTTAGTGGGACCCATTATTTCCAGGTTGGAAGCATTTTAAGCTAACGGCCCTAGCAGACTTGCAAAGACTACTAGGCGCAAATTATTTTTTTTTCTGTGGCCCTTTGCATGTAAAATGCGAGTCCATTCCATTTCAAGGACAGACAGTTAAAAATTGACCCATATCTTTATTGGGCTGTGTCTCCTGTTACACAGTGCTCAACTTGACGGAAAGACGGGGCTTTGCAGGATGTCACAAATTAGTTTGAGAAGGAAAAGGGTAAAGAATATGCAGTCGAAAATATAACAGGCACTCCCTCACCGCTGAATGTGGAACGTCTTCCTCCTTAGCTTAGGTGGGATTGCAATTCGGGGTCGGTAACACTTTAAGAGATCTACTGTTCTTTTAGGGTTTTTTCTTTCTAACGAGATAATTACCGCTATTATACACTGTTACATTTTGATTCATAGAAAAGACAAAGAAATTACATCAGTGAGAACCTTATGTTCATAATATTAAGATATGTTTCTGCTTAATAAATTAACTGACTATTTTACAGTAATATCATAAATTATAAGATTTGATGCTTTAAAGGGTGGGTCTAACCACCGGCAATCTCAGTGAAGATAATGACTCTGGGTATTTCTAGGTCTGCAGTCACCGTTGTGTCTTGGCAATATATTCTCGGCGTGCTCATTTATTTTTCCCAGTAACAGGCAGGAATTCAGGCACATATCTTCAAATTTATCCAGTTTCCTCCCAGTATAATTACTGAAGCAACCACTCTGACTTTTGGGGCCAAAGAGGTTCACTGCTCTGCTCGACGTGGAAGTGGAGATGTGTAGCAGAGCTCCCGGATCCTGCTTTCCTTGCTTGCCTCCTCGGGGCGTGCGTTACCTGCCCGCCCAGCCCAGCTGTGCTCTTCCTAAAGGGGCTGCAAGGCTGAGCCAGCGTTTGCAAAGGGCTTAGAAGTCTCAGGTGGGAAGAAAATGCCATTTCTAAACGCCGAGCCACATTGCTGCTGCCAACAACCGAGGCGTTGTAGTGTCTTTGTACCTGTGGAATAATGAATGAAAGATCCAGAAGCCGAAGTTTGCGGACGGGTGTCTTTGGCTGGCGAAGGACGGGGGGATCCCCAGCCTGGCAGCGTTCATGCACACTTACTCATTTCCTTTGTGCCTGGCTTAGGGATGTGTACAAGATACAACCCTGTGCAAATTTCATAGGCATTCATGTGGTTTAAGGACTTCGGTTCATTGTCATCCAGGTTATTTTTTCTTCAGATTTCTTTATTCTGTTTCCTTTAACAACCCCTCCATAAAAGAAGGAGATGTGGCATTTTGTTCTGGCTCTGATTTGATTACAAAACCCACTGCTAACAGAATGGCAGCCAGTGTGTGCTAAATCCCTTTTTAAGTGCCGTATTAAAGCTTTCTCTCCTTTCTGGGAACCTTTACACTCACTGTTCCAGCAAGATTTCGTTTTGCATACAGTTACATTTAAATAGCAACAAAGCCCTGACCTCCTTGATGTTCAAGTTCAAAATTTGCCATGAAACTAATAGGACTAGAGCTACCTCTTTCATCCTTGGGACTTTCCAGGTAGTTTAATCAGCCCAAGGAGCCTTCATTCCTTGCCGGAACCTCTTGAGGCATTTTGTAATGGAAATAACTCGTAAGCAGCACAGCGGTGGATTCCCATGAACTCCTGTGCACAGGCTCGCAAAGCTTAAGCTATTGATACTGGGGAATGGAGGAGCTTAAGGGAAGGGATTTATTGCTGGGTATCACGAGGTAATACCTGCAGAATATTCAGCTCAGCAGTTCAGCGTCCCTCGCGGCAGATGAGGCTGGGGCCAAGGCAGCGAGCCGGGGCTCGGCACCCCTCTGCCGGCTGTGACTCCTGCACGCCGTCGGTCGGCCACCTTGGCTCCGCTGGCACCCAGAGCTGTTGTTAGACCCCCGGGTCCATCTTCGGCGGCGGCCGCTCCGCAGTGCCCTTTGGTCTCACCTCCTGCGTTGAGGCGTCGCTTTGAGAGCAGCCGCGAGAGCTGTTTGCCAGAGGGAGAAGCGTTGGCAGGCGAGTCACAAGGAGCTCTGTTGGGTCGGTCGTTGCTTCTTAATGTGAAAATAATGGGTAAAAGGAAAAAGGCAGGAAACAGAAGATGTTAAGGTGTGGGATGGATATATAAACATAGGGGACAAGACTGTAGAAGATGTAAATTCTAACTAGGTTTATAGAAATATAGGTCAGCACTCATTCGGATTTTGGAAATGTTTGATAAAACAGGAAAATACACCTAGCAGAGTTCAGTACCAAAATCCGTCTTCTCATAGGTTATGAAAAGCGCTAATGTTCCGGTCCAGCTACTGAATTCCTGCTCCCCCACGTACGCTGGCAGCTACGAGCTCCTCCTCCGGCTCGCTGCGCCTGCCGTACGTCCCCCTCTGCCTGACTTGGGTGCTGGCTGTGGGCATCTACGCAGTGAAGAGATTGTTTTGCATTGCCTAACTTTTTAATCTTACAGGAAAAGATATAAGGATGCGTGGTGTGAAAAGGGAAGCCAAAGAAATTCAGAACAGAAACCAGCTGTGTATTTTAAGGAGGATAACTAGCCTGCGATACCTGGAGGCGTAGCGGGGTCTGCCAGGGCAGCTTCTCAAATCAAGTCCCGGTCTCTTTTCAGATGTTACGGCACACAGGGCAGTAGTTACAAGGAGACATTATTGGCTGCTTAGATAAAGGCGATCAGGCCGCCAGGGACAGTACTCTGCCCGCGTCTAGAGTTCACTTTCTTGGTTCTGGTTATAAAGTTATATGGTTTACCTCCATCAGTCCCAGTTCTCTACGGAAACCTCTGACTCCGTGTGCTCTGATCCATATTTAGAACAAATAGGTGATAGAACAGCGTGCAGAGGGGCTGTAACGATGTTTAATCAGAAGGAAGGAGATGAGTGTTGCTCCTTGATGACTTTCAAGCAGTAAGGCCAGGGAGAGGAGTCAGATCCTGACCACAAGAGACCAGACTCCTCCAGACAGCGGATCTAGCTGCATAGGGAGCACGTCGGCTGCGGAGAAACACCGGCTGCACAGCACATACAGCTCAGGCCCAAGCGGAGCTGCCGATCACGTTCTAACGAGCAGCCCCTTTGCAAAAGATCTGTTGCTGCAATACCTTCACTTTGTGTCGTGGGCTGGCCTTGCCTTACCGCATGCTCCATAAAACATGTCGCGGAGGGTCAGGTCACACCAATGGGGAGTGGTGATTTATGGATAAACACTTGGGGTTAGGGCTGCACTTGCCTAGTCTTGGTTTGTGTCAGGTCTTGACCGTGGTTGTCCATCTCCCCGCCTCAGCACTGTTCTGGGGAGGGAGATCCTGCCCGAAGGCCGGCAGCTTAGAGCTCGTGAATTTGATGCACAGGGAAACTTCCCAGCACTCTGGCCTCCGTGAGCGGGCAGGGTCCCCCGCACTGAGACAGTTCATCCTCGGGATGTCAATCATCACCAAACCTGACAGCATGCCTGGAAACTTTTTAGCTCATTCTATTCTTCTTTGTCCTTATCCCCAGTCCTTTCCATCACTCTTCTTACATCCTGAAAAAGAAATCAGTCAAAATGCAGATTCAAATTCCAAGTAAAAGTCAGTATTTCTTAAGGGAAGGTGCTAGCTGCTAGATGAAAGTGCGCCACGCGCTCTGCAGAGCAGCATGCTGTACCCTGCCCGTTCACTTGTTTCCCCTCGCTGCTGTTTATGGGGGGTTATTTCCTTTGTATTTTCGATGCGTTCCAGTTGGAAATTCCTCACTCTGAGCCCTTGCTATGATGGGAGTCATATAAATCTGGAAAAAGAAAAACTAAAAAAAAGATGATGTGCCAGAAGGGTGACTTAATCCCAGCCGATGACGCGGTGCGGTGCTTGTCTCTGTATCTGCGAGTTTTATGAACGCGTAGATCATCTGCCAGGGCTGACATAATCCTGTTTTTATTTTTTTTTTTGTTAAAGTTGGGATTTGGGGAGTGAGGAGATCTGAGGCCAGTGCAACCCTGGCTTTCCTAAAAAACAGTGGTTCCATCAAGTACAAGTGTGTTTGAATGTGTTTGGTTGCTAACGGGATTTGAGAACGTCGCTTAATTGGAAGGGAAGCGCTCTAATGCCAGTGCTGATCGAAGGACAGCCCGTGGTCTCTGGCTGGCTGAACGCTTTTCAGAACTGGCTGGGACGATGCTTTCTGGGGAAGGGAGGAGGTGCCCCTTCTCTTTCAAGGCTGTCACAAAGAATTCTGGGTTTGAGGGTCGCTTTTGGGCAACCGTCTGTCAGGGCCTGGAGCGGGACGGCTCAGGCGCCCCTTCCCGCGGTTGTCCGAAAGTCACCATTTTCTGTGGCTGCTGACACAGGCGGGGTTGAAACCAACGGCCAAGGGGCGAGGGGCTCTGTGTCCCGTTAGCAATCTTCCTCCCTACATCTCTTCTGGTGTTGATTTTTAGCACCCTTGAAAGGTCACGCTGCAGAGCCTCGCTGGCACCAGCCGCTCATAAAGCAAGGCAGAAGTTGTTTAAGTGCATCTGCTTTGAGGGCGAGGCAGATTCTTGCAGTCTGGTATTTCATCTCCATTCTCAGATTTGCTGCACATTTTTTTTGCCTGTTTATGGAACTGAATGCTATATCATAGCCTTCAAGCTTTATTTGCTTCTCAAAGTTTGTTAGACATACTCAGGGACAGAACCCAAGAAGCCAGAAGGTAATTACAGATTTTGCATCTCCTGTGTGACCCGTCAGAAGTCTGCGCTCGCTTATGAAGCCGTTCCAGCATATACTTAATGTCACTTTGATAGAAGAAACACTTTCATAGGCTCTCTCTGACTGACACATTTAAAATGACATCAGTTCCTAGTTTTAAAACCTATTGTTATTAAGTCTCTGTTGCTATTTATGTTGGAAATATGTGCGTGTCTGTCAAAACAATACATCAGCTTCGCTGATTGGCTGCACCTAGGTTGTGTTGCCAAGGTAACAGAACAATTGCTTTTAATCTTCTCTAAATTGTCTTATTTGTTTGTTTCACATTCCAAGTTTCAGATTTAATTTTCCAAAAGCAGAAGTGGGTGATTACTTTACAAATAATTGTTAGGCCATCGGTGCATTCTGCATGTTCCATGCAATGTGCGTGGACATACACCTTGTGTCAGGATGGAAGGGAGTAGATAATGAAATGGATTATTTGAGATAACTATCTGTTACCAGGTACGCAAGCAGCTTTTCAGCGTGGCGTGTTTGGTATTTATTGGTTGCTTCTGAAGCAGTATGTAGCGGAGTGATGTCCTTCATAACTTGGTTATCTCCTTAGGAGGTAAGATCCTCAGGTAGGACCTGTGCCCTTTTTTGTAATGCCAGCTGCATTGTTGGCACTATCAAACTACAATCAACGACCTTGCTGTGGTGCGTTCGTATTTTGACTTGGAAAGGTACCTCTCCACCTAAGCGGAAGAATTTTCTTTATTTGTGCGAGAGATTGTAAATCCCTGGTATAGCCTGGCCAGCGGTTTTACCAGAAGCGCTCCCTGCTCGTGCCTGGAGGTGAATCGTGGTTCTTCAGTTCGTGACTCAAACAGGAATTACCGAAGCTGTGATTTCCTCTCCTGTTTGGTTATGAAGCAAACCCCAGTCAACCTCTCATACCTAGTGGGGTCAGGCGAAACCTGCTTCGTCTGTTCGGACGCATCCCAGCTGATGCCACCCCAAACGGTGGGGACTATAGCAAAGGCCTGAGCTCTAGCTGGGGTTATGTGGGTTAGACGCGGTCGGGGTCTGTGGCGCATCACTAAGGATCACCTCGGTGTTTCTCGGTCAGTGTATTCCAGTTGCACAGATGCAGACACATGGGTAGGCTCTCACCTTTTGGGTAAGATCACGTCCTTACTTATACACATTTACAGTGGAATTTAGGAGCAAAGTGTATCTGAACGATAATGATGGTGTTCCGTCATCCTCCACAATCACGCCCGGAAAGGCACAGCCCGGACAGTCAGGTCAGGTGCAGGTGGGCCTGGGCAAGACCTGATTTCCCCACACGCTTTTCCAAAGGAATCACCATGAGATTAAAGTGTTAAGTGAAACACAGGCCAATGCATAACTCTGGAGCAAGCTTTCCAGACATATTTTTTTCCCCTTAAAAATGGGGAACTGGCACTGAATCCTTCCCCCAGAAACTTGCCTAACGTGCTATTAAATGAAAAGTCACAAGTGTGAAGATCGGTGTCCCCAGCTTTGCTGATGGTTTGCCAAAGGAATTGCAGTGTCCGTCATGGGATAGGAGTGGCTCTATGTCCAGGTATAACTCCAGCAAAATGCTGGGGGAGGTCTGTTGGCCGATCACATCAAGGAGGCTGTAAGAGCAGAGTGTGCCTTCTGGTTCAGGACGTACCCTCGTGCCTATTAGGACATATTCCAGTAACCTCCGGGTTCTTTTTAGTAGATGGCAAAGGATGATCAGAGCGATCTTACACCTGTAGGCTATTTTTAATTGATAGCAAAGGAAGATCAGAGCGATCTTACACCTGCGCAGGATTTCATTGTCCTGGGCTACGTTACACCGAAACGCTCTGTAACCGCACGCTCAATACCTCGATAAACGCGGCAAGCGGAGCCTGAAGGAGCATACGTTACAAGACATTTTATCACTAAAGCAAAGAAAACATATTGTTGATGTGACTACAATGGAGAGATTTATGTTGGGAAAGATCAACAAGTGCAAATCCAGACTCGCCAGGTTCTACCCGAAGAGCGAGAACAAACACTGTGTTTTGGCAAAAGGGAAGAAACGCGCTTAGAACCCTCTTGGCCAGTTCCTCGGGAGTCAGCTTTCACAGGGATCACGGTTTGTGCTCCCACCCCGCTCTTTGATGTTATCTAGCTATTGTATCAGCTGTACTCCTGCTGTGGTGTTCTGAAACGCTTTCCAGGGGCCCGTACCAATGTAAATAGCCGGGCACTCTCCGAGCTCAAGTTACACCGAAAATACATAAACCAAAAGTCTTGATTTGAACGAATAAACCTCGCTGCATTAGCACCTGCAAAGAGATCGATTTTAGAAGTAGCATGTGAAAATGACGAAATTCCGTAATAACCGGCTTCACAAATAGCATCACCTGCTGAAAACTATGGGAATATCGGGAATTGTGGCTGTGGGATGGAGCGTTATTTCATGTTCATGAAGTGGCATGTTCAATGGGCAGCTGTAGCTAGAAGGGAACACCGTGCAGGTTTATTAAAAGTGTAGTGAAAAGCCGCAACAAAATCTCTGTCCAGTGCCGGTGACGGCCATGGAACTGGATGGAGCTGAGTTTAGGCTCGAGCGGACGGAGCGCAGCACGTTCTCAGGGGAGATTTTGGCAGAGCGGGAGCTCACGGGCCATGTCGTCTTAAGGAAAGAGCAGGAGAGGTGTCAGCGTAGGGAACGTGCCAAGGCCTAGAGTGACCCAGAGGTGATTTCACAGCCCGAAAGGAAGTTTTGGACGCCTTGGCACTGGTGCTGCCTGATGCTGAGGGGCGGGTGCTGCCTCCACCTACGACTGCGAGGTATTTGCGTGCTGTTAATCCTGTCCATTAAAGAAAAAAAAAAAGTGTCTCAGATAAAATACAGCCCTATTCCCACATCAGTGACTGTACCAAGCATGGAAAACGATACAACTCTCGCCCTTTCATGCTATAATATTAATCTGGACTGGCACAACATGAGTCTGCTTTTACAGCAAAGATTGGACAGAGGACGGGAAAGGAGCACATGTCGACTACTCTCACAACAAATCTAAATAATCTAATCTGGTGCGTGGTCCTTCTCAGAAGCGCGTCCAAGTCTGGTACAAAATTACAGTATTTTCCCTTTATCGTAACAAGAAGAGAGCCGCTGTGCTCTCTATCTGAGGAAAGACTCCAGTTCGCAAGAGTTTCAGTTGCTATTAAGGACTTTAGTCAAAGAGCACTCAACATTTTTGGATGTCAGAAACTCCTTAATCGGAGAAAAGTCCCAGCTCCGTTCTGTACTTCAGCGGCATAATTCTTTTCTCATCCTTTGAGTCTACAAGCACCAATCTTTACCGTATGGTGGGCTGGAAGAGCCACCCCCCGGCACGCTGTCTGAGTGCGTGTTTGGTACTTCATAAAGTATTCCACCCCCTGGCTGCCTGGCATTTCCCCCGGAACACAGCATCCATGGGGCAGACGGGCCAGCAGCCACGGAGGAGGCGTCCCCGCTGCGCAGGGCGGCTGCTCGCTGCGTCGCCTGCCCTCCCCGGGCGCGCGCTCCCGGCCTGTTCCGTGGACGCGGCTGCAGGGAGCGTGGGGGCCACTCCAAGGATGCGCTCTCCCGTTGGGAACCGGTCTGCGGACCCTTCGATGCGCCTCGCAGGGGCCGCTCCATGTCTGCCGCATGGTGTTGCCCCTCCGGCGCAGTTGCGTTGTGTTCAAACTGGTGTCTAGAACTGCCTGTAGCTGCCCTAAACCCGCCGAGTCACCCTTGTGACTCGCTGGCTTCGCGCCTTGCTATGGAAGGGCGCTGCGACTTGGTGGCTCGCCGCGTCCCGACCTGCTGCACCACCCCTGCGCGCCGTGCGGTGACGCCAAGGCTCGCCGCGCCGGTGCTTCGCGGCTCGCTAAGCTGCAGCTTGCCTTGCGCGGGTGCCGCTTGCGGGGTCACGGCTTCGCCCCTTGCCGGGTTGCGACCGTGCGGGGCGCCCCTGGCTGCTGGCAGCGGGCGGCCCTGGGCTGCGGGCGAGCACTGCCCCTCCTCGGCGTGGCTTTAAGCCTGTGTCGAGAAGCCCAGGAGGTATTTTCAGGCTGGTGCCAAAGTGCAGAGGGCAGAAAGTACAAAGCCAAGGGCCTGGGTGCTACCAAGTACAACAGTTTGTTTTTTTTTTAGCCCGGTATTTTTGGTTTGTCGCTTGCCTGCCTCTGGGCTGTTGCCGTCTTGCTGGGTTTTGTTTCTCCTGGTCCTGGTCCAGTTTGTTTCTGAATTTTCTGCCCGGCTGCTAAAATCCAATGTTGCCCTGAAGCCTGACCTTGCAAAGCCTCACGTGCGTGCGGTGCCGCAGCCCTGCAGGGCTGGAGCAGGGCTGGGACCCATCCTGCTGCCGTGTTTTCCTGTGCCGCATGGCAGCTGCTTCCTCACCTCTCCCACGTTATTGCTGAAGGAATCAGGCTCTTCCCCACCTCCGGAACACATGCTCGTCTTTGGCATGGGGTAGAATGCCCTCAGCAGGCAGCAGAAAGCCATGGGAGCTACTGGAAATCTGGTGCGAAGCCGTGAGCTACTGCAGGACACGTCCTGTGGCTGCTCGCAGAGGGACAGATGCCTTTGGGGGTTTGTATAGGTGAGCCCGGTGGCACTATGGAGCAGTCTCACAGTGCAGACACCGCAGTCCTCACCCGCTCCCCAAACAGCGACCCGCAGAGAGTTCGCCGCGCTGAGCGGTCCAGCTCGGCCACGCTGAACCAGAATTCACCGTCTCTGTTCTAGCAACAGGAAGGTTACAGGATTCCCCAGAGTGAGCGTGCTGAAAGGCAAGCGAAGCAGCAAAGCACCAGGATGGCTTTTGTGGTTGATAATATGTCAATTTGTAGAGTAAATAGGGTCTGTGTTTAATGCTCCCCTGCAGCGGCGACTATTAATAATAAAAGGCCTTGAAAGGGACTGAACTTTGGCGATGAAGTGTTCCTGACAGCTACCTCCCCGGCACAGCAACTGTCGTCCCCAGAGACTCATTCAACATTCATCTGAATCATGGAGAAAGAAGCCCAGCTTGGAAGATGTTTTCCTGGAGCGCGGAGGGGCACTTTGATCCCAGCTCAGATAACGGCGGCTCCACCTGAGCGGCTCTCGGTGGAGGTATCCTCCAGCCCAGGTAAGCCTCGGGGGAGGTGTCTGGTTGACCTCCAAAGCTCAGGCAAGGCACCCGATACCTGAGGGAGGGTCTTTGAATGGCAAGAGGACCTGGCATCGCGTTTTATCATTCTGTCAGTCTCGCGTTTCGGGCGGGAGACAGCGCGCACAGGAAGGGAACTCCGGGAGGGATTCAAGTCGCACCTCGAGGGTTTTTTTTGTCCCATTGTAAAATAAAAAGGCGGCAGAAAGCCAAAATGCTTTGATTAGATTTTGTCTGTACTATTGTGTTTTCTTACCGCCCTTGGAGAGTACAAAGCACTTCATTTGAAATCCATGACCCTGATTTCCCAAAGCTGGAGCAAAAAGCAAACACCTGATACTTGATAAACTTCTCGGAGGAAAATGAAACGGGTCATATAGCGCCCGTAAAAGCTACGGCGATGGGCGTTGCGGGCACCCCTGCAGGAAACAGCGCCAGCTACTGCGAGACCTGCCGAGTCCTTCGGTGCTTACGCAGACCAAAATCCAGCTGAAACTCATGGTAGCTTTGTCTGGGTATGACCTGATGGAGATCACCGGACTTGCTTCTTATTCTGTCAACGGCACCTATGCTCGTTGGTCTAAATGAATGGGCAAAAGATTTGGGCTTTCTGGACTGCGGAGGAAGCGACAAGACACTGGCTTTTCCAAACTGCTTTCACGTCAGTCATTGTTTGGCTTTTCCCACGCCTGTCCTCGTGACAGCGAGGGGAATCCAGAGCAGCCAGCCAGAGGCTCACGAACCAACTTTTCCATGTTTTACTGCAAGGCCATCCGGAAGCATCCTCCTTAAAAACCGCTCCTTCGTTTATGAAGATTCTGATCATTCTTCTTCTCACCAAGGACAATTTATCATTCTCACTCAAAGAACCTGAAGTGGCGAAGGCCTCAAGATGTCCCTTGATCTGGAATCTCACGTTATGCCCTTGATACCGTGGCTTTTTTAAGGAACGCTTCTTTCGGTGACAAAGACACTTGCTGGCGCCAACATCTCACAGGGCATGAGATTATCTCCTTGTATGGATGGCCGTCTAAACCGCTCCCGAAGATTTTTGAGAGAAAGGAGAAAACTGCTGATCATAGGCTTTTGGGGCTTAATTAAAAGGGTAAAAACAGTGGTGCCATTGTGGGAAAACAACTGGAACAAGTGCTTAAAAAAGCAGCTGAAACGTTGGCTCGGTCACGGCCGGTACAGATGGGGGGTAGTCAAAGCGCTGCCCAAAATTACCACTGGGGTTTCAGCCTGAGAGGAGGCTGCTGGCTTTGTGGCACCCGAAGCAGTGACCCCCCACAGCCCCCTTCTGCTGGGGCGGCAGCTCCGCGCCCCGTTATGGGCAGGGGCTGGGAGGGATTATTTTAACTGTTGGGTTCATGAGGTAAAGATAGCGGGGTACGGAGCACGGCTGGGAGCTCTGACCAGGAGTTTGGTGCCTCCGAACAAAAACCCAGATGTGAAGAGAACAGATGGGCCCTGCAGCCCGCTTCGGTGGCTCCAGCAGGAGCTTTTCTTGCACGAGGACTTGGGACAAGCCAGCGGCAGCGCGCACGCACGGAGCAGCTTCCCACGGGACCGAGGTGCGGCAGAGGGGCAGCAAGGTAAAGCAGCCCCGCGTTGGAAGGTTCTGCCTGCTGAACGAGGGCTGGAGGAGGTGCCTGGGGATGAAGGATTCTGTGGTGCCGTGGTGCACAGTTTACACGTCCAACCTTCCAAACTGCTACGAGCACAGAGCCTGGAAACGCTCACATTGCTCCAAAGTTAGGGTTTGTCCTAGTGCGTCGTTACATTATCTGCCTATAAACCAAAGAGTTTTCAGCTCTGAATAATTTAGGTGAAAAAGTTAGCCCTAGGCCAGGCGCTCTACTTATGGAGATGGTGAAATAAATTATTCAGAGAGGAGACAGGTAAAACAGATGGGAAAGGCCGCCAAACCAGGAGAGCCAGAGGGCAGCTGCTCGGCAGGCCCCCCGCCAAGCACCTCGCTTACCGGGAGCGCTGGGGGGACGCGGCAGGCAGTGGCGTTAAACCGAACTTTGCCTCGTGGATTTGTGCGGTGGCCACGGGGAGCGCAGGTACGGACGCCCAGAAGCAATCACCGCTGTGGTTAAGCCTGCACAACCCGTGCTTTACGTTAGAGAGGGCGTTGGTGAAGGAGTTGGGACAGAGCTTCCGCAATGATTCGATTTTGCAAAGGAACCTCAGTGGGGAGGGGAGCAAATACAGTTCCGCCAATTATTGACTCAATTATACAATGATGTTTTTCAAACCACTTACGTTACCACATCACCCAACTGCGTTTTGTCTTTCCACCCATATCCAGATTTTTAATTTTGATTTAACTGGTGCAGTTTGGAGTACGTTTCAAGGCAGTTTGGGGTACTTGCTACCTCTGTTTATGGTCATATGTGTCAATTTTTATAGAACCCATCATTTCAACTATGATAAATAAAGCAGTTTGATATTAAAAGTACTCAAATAGTCCAGGAAGTTATGCCAAAGCAATGAAAAGTTCTAAATTATCTTGCCATTTTTACTGACAAGTGAATATTTTGCTGGCTTTTACTGTCAGTCAATGTTTGATTCTTTTGCTAATGACAATCACTAACTTTCGTGATGGTTGGCAATGCAAGAGAGGTGTCATGAATGTATATGAAAGCTGACGCAGTTTTCTTAAGGCGACTAAATAAACAAATCACCGCAGTTCTGATTTTCTAAACTACATTCCCATGGTAGAGCTCCTACCTCATACAAATCCTTGCTCTGGTTATGAGGGAACCAATCGCCTGTGCCAATGGCAAATCAGATGTGGGGTCGTCCGTGTTTGCACATGCGGTTACGCATTTTGGTGAACAGGAGCCCGGTACTTCTCGCTGCCCGGGAGACGTTGCCTGCCGAGGGATAAGCGCCAACCCAGAGGCGAGCATCCCCTTTCTCCTCCTGCTTCCCCGCCTCTGGAGCCAGCGGTGAAGGGCGCGAGAGGGGCAGTAAAGCAACTGTGAAGAGAAGGATGGGGAAAGGAGAGACCTGAGCAGGAGGAAGGGGGAAATAGATGACAGATGAGGCTAAAGAAAAGCCCTGTGAGGAAAGAACACTGGTGTGCCAGACACCAGGGGATTCTCCCGCTTTAGTTTCGTCGGCCTAGGTGCCGGCACCCAGTTAGAAAATGGCACCAAAGTTGCCACAGCCTCACTGCCTTCCTGGAGACTCCGGTTCACTGCAGGGCCTCGAAGGTTTCATTTCATCTCTACTTTCGGTACCTCCGCTTTGTCGCGTGACTGAGACCTCCGGGGCAGCAGCTCTACCGTTGCATTTTATGTCTATGACGCTTGGCGTAATCAGTCCCCAGTCTTGCTGGCGGCCGGGTGCAGGTGTATCGCCGGTGACGCTGCTACAGACGTAATTCTTGCAGAAAGCACACTTGTTCCTAGACCTGGTACAGCAAAACCTTCCCCGGGGTCTTTGGGTTGTGTTTGCATGCAGAAAAGTTTTCCTAGAGAATGCACGTTCGTGGTGGTGTTGCGAGATAGGTTATCAGAGTAATGGTTTCTCAGTTAAGGAATTGCCTAAATCTGCTGGAGACCACTTAAATGTAAAGACTGTTTTCAGGCATGGATCGTCTTTCTGTTGCAGTCATGCATTTGTGATGTTGCGATAAATCGTGTGACAATGAATTAGCAGCAAGACACAGGGTTGGGGCATCACTAAAATTCCAGGCAAAGCTGCTACAGAAGTGAAACCCATTCCTTGATCTCAAATATCTGTATAGTTAGCCCAGAAGGGCTAAAATTACCCATACAAACAGTTAATCCTTTTCCTTTTCAGCTTCGCTCCAATGTAAATGTTCTTCTCAAATAACGCTTTACATCATTATTTCCCGCAGTATGTGCAGAATGCCCTTCCCTGGCGTCCTAAGGAGGTTTCTGTTGCTGTTTTATAGGAGGTTTAAGGAATACGGTTAGATATTCTTGTTGTCTACAGGCTCTTCCTGAGCTGCCATTCTGCCTGTCCTTGTCTGAGATATGATGCAAGACCAAGGATCTCGCTTGTTTTCTCGTCAGAGGAGTGTGTGTGTGAGCTAGAGACCGCACTCCGTCAATAAACCTTTTCACTTCCTTTGCGCTTTGCTTGGTCTCCAGGGAGGATTTTGCCGTCCTCCTCAAAGCAAACAATCCCTGCTGATGTCCGTCAGTTTTGATTCCCTCTTGGTATCTTGCCTGCCCTTGTGAGCATCCGCGTGGCTTCTCGACTCCCTTCGTGCGGTAGCCAATTCAGATACTCCCAAAGTGTTTCCTCTTCTCCCACGTCTCTGGTGTCTTGCCCCTGTTCTCATCTTACCACCATTTCAATTAGCCTCCTTTTCTGGCTCTTTCTGCTGAAAACAGAGGCGTTTATGGGCTCAGCTGCCCTCAGAGAGCTGTCCCTTAGTTCTACCAATCCCCAGCACTGCAACATCTCCTCCTTCCCTTCGCGGCCCTCGCCTGTCCCCTCTGCTGTCCATAGCAGAGCTCCTCTCTCCTGGTGCCACCTTTGTTCGCTCCTTTGCTGATCCCCCTCGTGATGAAAAAACATCTTCCTGGACAGAACTCTCTCTTGAGTCTTTTTTGGGGTTTTTTTGTTGTTGTTTTGGGGGGTTTGTTTGGTTTTTACCGTTGTTCATACTGATCTCTTCATTTGATACTCTTTTCCTAAGTGATATCTTTACTAACTTAACGATCATCTCTAATCTGCACGCCTGTCTATTCCCTGCGCCACTTCTTCTGAATAACTGTTTGTTACACAGCAAGGGTGTCCTGTAAATACTACTTAGGAACTCTTTTCAAATCATGTAATCACCTTGCAATTCTGTCTATTTAGTCTAGCTGGTGTTTATTTTGAATTCCTATCCTAAAGCAAAAAACCCATCTATATCTACCCGCATTAGCAATGTGAGTTAAATTACCCAGTAGCTCACGAAAGGATTGTGATTTCACCTCATTAAAAGGTTTTTCTCTTTTCTTATCGGGCTTTATAATCAGTAAATGAGAAAGATCACCAGTGTCATCTCCCCAGTCCTGGGGCAGAGAGGCAAAACAAGTGAGCGATTCTCTTGGCAATCGCGTGCTATGTCAGCGCAGGTAAAGGGGGTTTCATTTACTTTGGTGAAAAACAGCATCATCTGCACAGAAAAAAAATAACACGGCTACAATTCTGAGTTGGCACAGACTATGGGAGCAATGGGATGTGCCGGTGAGCAAGCACCTGGCCGTCAAGGGGAGAGACAAACAATGCATGGCTCTTCTGCTTTTTGGCACGTCTGTCTCAAGGTAGTACAATATCTACTAAATATTAAAAAACATTTCAGAAGTGATGTTAAGACAAACTAAATGACTTTGGCTGGGGCATGTGGCCAGTTCAATAGCTCTGCAGGCAGACATGGCTTTAATAACATCTGTCAGTGCATGAGAGCTCTTATTTAAGGGTTGCAGTCAGCACTGGCCGGGTCATTCGCACCGAGAAGAAGTGCCGGTTGTCCATGTATTTTGAAAGTTTTGAGTACCTATCCGTAAATCATAATACTTGGTCTGCTCATTTAGCAGGACTGAGTGAAATTCTTTGCCGTGGAGGTCAATAGAGCCAGGATTTCCCTTACCAACGCCCACAAAATCGTCGGTTGTGTGGATGCTGAACATCTGGACTGAGCTAGTGGAAGTTTGTCACGGACGATTTGATATCACTGTGGTGCTGTACGCACACCTGAGAAAATAATTTGGTTCTTATTTGGTTCATTTCATTGTAAACAGTGCTTTGATTAAACAGAGGCCCCCCCCCCCTTTTAAACTAAAATTATTCTATAGGTTTTATTAAAGTTAATAAGAGGGTCTACTAAAACTATTAAAACTCAGAAAATAGTGATCGTCCTGACGTGATTGAAAAGGATGGTGGGTATTGCTTTCCACTCGGCGCATCACCAAACGGGAGAAAAGCAGCCGTGCTCAGCTGAGCTGAGCTGTATCTTCGCAACGTCACCGAGGAGGGTGTGCTGTGAGGTGTGAGAAACCGGACCGGGATCTTGGGAGCTTCTCTGGAAAAGCAGATAAGCAACGTGGAGCAGGGGTGCCCTCACTGCGTTACAGGGTGCAGACATCACCTATAACTGACTTTCTTAGATGGCTTCATGGAGCTAAATTCCCATCTGTAGTCAAACAGTCTTCAGTGTTGAATACAATTCTTACAGTAACATTTGTGGTGAAGAAGTGCCTTGTACATCACCTAGGGGCTAGATCTATTGACCGAAGGGGTTTGCAGGAGCTTGAAGCTTTTGGGCTTTTGGCCTTCAACTCTTTGTTATCTGATGCATGGCTTGATATCTTTTTTCAAACGTCTGGAAATGAAGAGGGGCCAGCTTTTTGTAAGTCATTAAGGTAGAATGGGGTTTGACTCTGCTCCGGGTGCAGCGAGCGAGACTCATCCGATCAGGTCTCGGCTGACAAGACGGGGGCATTTCAATGGTAACTGTGCAGTGAATCTTTAATAATAAAGATCATCAACAGCACTGCTGACGGTTTAATGATTCAGATTTAGCCAATGCACGTTTATTATATGTGCTCAGCGCACAGCAGTGAGCTTCATCTTCATATCATAAACGCATTCCATACACAAGGAGTAACCACTGAGTCTGAGCTGACATGTTGAAATCTGGACCCAATCCCATCTCATGGGAAGTTTAGTGTCCCTTTAAAACTATTTTCTTTTCCTTTTTTTTTCAGAAATGAAGCACACAAGAAGCTGGATTTGTTCATGACTTTCCCTGACCTGCTATGAGATATTTCAGATTTGGTAAGTAGGTATGGCAATTAAGATCAATTGCTTTTATAATTTTTTTTTTCCCTTTTGGATGGATGTACTTCTTCAGGTGGGTCCCTCTGGCCAAGTTCTTTGATCATGGCCTATGTCCTTCTGGACGCCTCTTTGGGTGGATGGAAAGCTTTGTGCTGCGCAAGCACCAGCTGGCGCTCCTGTCCACCATTCACTAATGTGCTCTGGCACAGCTGGTGTGGAATGCGCGGTCTCCACCGTGACTAGCAAAAATGTCCATCTCTTGGCTGTCAGTGGTGGGCAAGGTTTGCAAAGCAAACCCTGGTGGGCAGGAGAAATGCCCCAGGTTTTCAAAGAGTCTCTCTGCACTAAATTATCGAAGGCAAAATCCTTTCCCACATAACTCAATAGATAAAACTCCCTTAACTTCTGCAGTCAGGATTTGGGGCTGAAACGTACCTTTATGGGCTTAACTAAGAACTGAGATCTTTTCAAACGTGGCCTATGGTTTAGGTGGTTCTGCATCCAAGCCAAGCACGTTACTGAATGAGTTTCAGGAGTGAAATGCTGGGTTTCCAGACGACCGATCCAAATCGCCGTGGTGGATGGCATGTTTTACCCAAACGGGGCGCTCCAGGACTTACAATGGCATTTCTCTGCTACCCTGTCATGCGGCTCTTGACGAGAAATAACGTGCGGGACATCTCTCAGTCTCCACGTGGAAATGGGGGGTTTGCAGGCCGGCAGGCAGGCGAGGCAAGCAGATCAAATAGAAGGGACGTGTGTGTTCGCATCGCGTTCATGGCGCGTTCCTACCCTCTGCACTTCTTTGTGGGCATAGCTCTCCTCTCTCCTGCACCTTCGTGTCCGAGGTTGCAGCAATGTCAGACTGATTCTCGAAAGCTTTCAAACTCGAGGTTAGCACGGGCAATCCAGACGAAAAGGGAGTGAGCGAGCGGCTGAGGTGGAGAGAGATGTTCGCCGTCTGGAGCGGCAGGGCTGAGGAAGGGTGGGGTAAGAGCCTGTGACTCCTGCGTGGGCTGCCGAGGAGCGCCGACCTCGGCAATCCGCTACGGCAAAAAGCCAGCGCAGCTGCCATAAGTACTGGCACCAGGTGAAGACTCAGTATTACCGCCTTGGGAGAGCTTTACGGTTTTTAGCTCACGACACAGCAAAGAGGGGAAGAAAGAAATCGGGGTTTCTCAGTGCCTATTTCCATGCAGAGCCTGGCAAACCAAATTCTGACCGGCCTGCTGCAGAACAAAAGGGTTGCATTTCACCGAGCCATAAGGAAGGAGCAGCTATGTTGACATGGGGGGTAATTTTGCCTGGGGAATCTATGGAAGAACAAAGATAGAGAAACGATGAAGGAAAGAAAAGGTTACGGAGGCTCCCTTGGATGGATTTGTATGATGTTCCCTTGAGACACGGCCACCTCCCTCCCCCAGTGCCCCCAGTTTCGAAGGGGGCACAGGCAGGGTGCAGGAAATCTGCTGGCAGGCAGCCCATGCATCCTTCATGTGTGCAGAATCTGCTTGGTCTGGTGCCTCATGGGCCTGCAGATTGGCTGTTTTCGAGATGTTTTCCTATATTCAAGACCTTTCCTTACTGATAATATCAGAAGGAAGCTTAAAAATGTGTCCTTTCTGTCACATGAGGGTGTAAAGACCAGAAGGCTCCCGACTTTCAGGCCATGCGATGTAGGCTGATAGCGCTCCTAAAGCAAGGGGAAGTGAATGGAGGGAGAGAACACGTATGACAAGTGAAATATTTTCAAAGTGTTTTGCTTTGATGGAAAAATACAGCGACAGTTTAAATCTACTGAAAGAAAAGGCAGCAAATAGTTTAGCTTTCGTCTATGTAAATGTGCCTGTGGAAGCTATTATTAACATGCACCTTACTCCAATGATTCACACAGGCGTTAAGCAGGATTATGAGACAAATGAAGGCATAACCATTCTCTGAAATCAGGCTATACTGATCACACAGCCCTGTGCAATACCCTGGCTATTTACTCACAGCAAGACAAAACACGATTAGCGCACGTTGCCAGTGTGGCAAACGACAGCAATCTGAACGCACGCGTTGCCCAAGCAAGGAGCACTGAACTGACACAGCGCCAGGGAATAAACGTAGACTCATCAAAGAAGTCATTAAAACAATTGTTGCGAATTTCATCAAATAACTAATGTGTGCCTGTGTTTGCTGATTCAACAAACCGCTAAACGCTGATTAATTTTAAGCATGGGAATTAATAGTTTTCAGTCTGGAGTCTACAGACACCTGAAGTCCACAGTCTCCTCCTAAGAGGTCTGACGGAGGCAGGGAAGCAAAGCCAGCCTTTTAAATTCAGTATTCCACCGGTGAACTCACAGGGTGGGCATATCAGAAAAGGGTATCCACATCCGTGCCCACCCGAGAGCTTAAGCGTGCGAGGTTGTGCAGTCAGAGCACCGTACGCAAACGGCAGCCTCCTGCAGCCTGTCGTTACTGCGCAGGCTGATTTACCGCTGCAGTAGTTATAATGATAATGGAAACGGCGGCTGTGTAAATCTCCTTATTGCGTATGTTGTACAGAACAAAAGCAGAGAGCACCATGGCATAGAGATAGATTCAACACGGAGTTGGAGATGACGGAGAATTCAGGATGGATGTTCCCGAGGGATGTCATGGCACAGAAGGGAGCGCAGAGTCACCTGCCTGAAACCTTTGGAATGCACCCGGGAGGCAGGTACTTTCTCTGGAACAATCCACTGTGCTCTCTGTCCTCCCGGCCCTCGTGGCCAGCAAGCCGCTCGGCTAATACGAACAGTGACGAACAGAGTTAACAATTTATGTTGAACTCTTTTACAGACAGCGTCGATGCGACAGGCGCCCGTGGCTTGCAAAGAGCGGTGAAGAGCGCCTTTGCTATAGCACCGTCGTGTACTCCTACCCGGGCAGGTAGGGCAGGCTTAGGAAATGAGGCTGATACGAAATACAAGGAAGATGATTAGGTTGGGCGGGTATTAACCAGTATGTGGAAGAGCAGAATTAAAACTGAATTTGGATAAAAGTTCCTGCTGAAACTCTTCCCTCTTCTGCTGCATAATCGCTCCGTGGCCTCCAGGGAGTCACACAGACCTAGAAAAGCTGAAGGTGTTCAGGCTCCTAACTTGCCTTTGAAAGCAATAGAGATGTAAGCACCTAAATACCTTGGTGATAAAGTCTTTAATCTTTGTGTTTGCTTCAGTTCCCCTTGTGTGGAATTGAGATAAGTGGTGCCCCTCTGAGGAGGGGATCATTTAGAGGGTGTGAGGGGCTGAGGCATTCTGGTCAAGACGCCGTAGAAGCACCTAAAGCAGATGTTTTTCACCAAGCAGAGCCTTCGAGCCAGCATAAAGCTTTGGCTGTTGCAGTATTGGTATTTTCAGCAGCAGTCTGGATTTTTATTCTGCTTCTGTGAGAGCTCTAGAGATTTCCTTTGGCATCAGTTTTCACTGCAGAACTTGCTGACTTTGTTGTGTCGTGGAACACCCTCGTACCTTTGCTAAAACTATTCGGAGTTCAAGAGAGTGGGGGGAAAAAAGGCTTAACAGCCACCCAAAATATGAACCAGCTGAACAGTTATTTCAACAGGAGTTTATTATAATTTTAAGTTTTCCTTGAAGAGCTCTGTTTCTTGGAGCGCTTTTCCCCACTGCCCAGCCAGAAAAGCCAATGCTCACATCTGTTTTCATTGTCCACGGTTTTGGCACAGAGATTGATTTATTTTTTTTTTTTCCCCCGAAAGGAAAAACCCAACTGTGCAAAATAGATCCGGATCTCTCTCAGGTACTTCCATAAAACTAATGGTAAGTCTCTGTGCCCACAGCTGGGCGCATTAGTTTTCTATCTTGATTGTGGTGAAATGCTACTGGAATAGAAAATGTTTATTAGCATGGCCATTAGGTGCAGAGCTGAACTGTTAATGCAGAACCGTGGCTGCAGTCCTGATTAATAATTTTGCCAAAGGGAGAGGTCAACCCGTGCAGAGAATCAGCAGAAAAGCTCTGCCAGATACAGCCGCAGGAAAAGGGGATGTTAAAGTCAAATGAAGTGCTCGGCAGCCTTTAGAAGAGCGGAGGACTTCTCTCCCTGCAGCACTCGCCGTGCCTGGCTCACCGCAGTCTGCAAGGGTCATCTGTGGCGCTATCTGCCCAACTTAGAGACCTCGTGGAGTGTTTGCTGTGCAGATGTACGGGACCTTGGCTCCCGCACCGTCGATGGATAAGTGTCTTCATGGTGCCTGGCAGATGGCCTGGCTCGTCTCAGTTAACTTTAAATACCCATTGAGCCCCTGATGTTGAGAGCGCACTCAGCCTACGTTGAGCAGGCGGCTCTGATGCAGCAGGTATAAGTCCTCTCCCCTGGCTGCACGGGGAGCAAGGGTCCAGCAGCCAGCACACTCGCTCCTGCTCTTGACTTTGGGTGTCAACCGTCACAGGATGAATACCCCCCCCCCGGCTGTGGGGGTCTCCTCCCTAGCACCTGAAGGGTGGGAATGGCTGTCATTCCTCGGTTGCACGCGGAACGCAGGTGGGCTGAGTCTCTTATTTAAGTTCACAGCTGATGTCTTTGAAAGAGTGGGAATTGTACCCCGCCCCGAGTCTCCTGTATTGTACACCACTGGCTGGTCTTCACCATGGTCTTCCTCACAGTGAATGAGGCTGGTATCTTCAGCGGCCCCCTGGCAGGGGAGGAGGTGATCGTTTTGCAGACAGTAGCACAGTGTCAGTACTTCCAGGGTGACACTGGTGATTATCCACCACGTCTGCCTTGGCCCCCTGCCCAAAGCCATGCCGTCGGGCAATCGTGAAGCTCAGAGTCATCTTGACTGATTTCTGGTTTGTGTCTATGTTACTGGGGTTTCATCATACTGCCTGAAGCAAACCCCTGTCAAACTGAATTACATGTGATCACATAGAGGCAGATTATGGACTGTCTACATACTCATTATAGAGATGTTAATGTTGAGGTTGGTCTAGAAAAGCTCAGATCTGGACCGCTCAGCTTGACTGTATCTTTGGTTTGTTTAGAAGGATGTCTAAATATTAACCCCTACTGAGGCAATGAAGTGTCTGCACCCAGAACTGTGGATTTTTGCTTCAGTGATAAATTAGGGGGTTGGCACAGGGAAACGTTTTGTAAAGGTAGAAGAGAAGACTGTCCAAGGAATTCCACATTGCCTGAGGGACACGGAGACAGAGACTCTCTGTTCTGTAAGAATAGCGAGGGACTGTGTTACGGTACTGTTCTAAAAATCACATGGCAACACCTGAATTCAGAACCTCTTTTTATTCTGAGGCTTGGAAGTTCAGGCCAACCACTCGTAGGACTGGTCAGTGACGGCAGGGCAGAGTAAGCGCTACCCACGCGTGCAGTCCGCTGCTCCGCAGGCACAATACCATGAGGCAGTAGTAGCTTCTGAGAAGTACTCAGCAGCCTCAGTCCTGTTAAAGCCTCTGGGAAGGGAGGACGCTCAACATGTTGGTAACGTGGACTCTAAAGTGCATTTAAAGCGGTACCTAACAGGCTTAGGGGTTGGATTTTTAAACTCTCAGAACTCAGTCCAATAAGACCGGTGTCCTCCGCAGCAATACTGAGTGCTCCTTCCTCAGTGAAGGTTATTTCCACACAAAGGTGGAACGGATCCGTTCCATGTTGGCTGCAGAGTTCTTGTACGGACTGAGGTCAAAATGTGTTTTTATAGTTTGGAAACTGTACTTTTGTCATTCGCTCAATAGCGCCTGAAATCTTCATGTTTGAATTTTCATAACAATAATAATAGTATTGCTTTTGAATGAGAACTCAGCATAGTAATTATCAGCCCAGACCAAATGAATGTTTCAAAAAATTATCATCATCCGAACCTAAGGTTTAGTAATGCAAGATGCTTTATGATCGGATTGAGAAGAGATCCTCACATTCTAATAAAATAGAGTAACTGTAGACAGGGTGAAATTAATAGTCAGCAGCACTAACAATACTCCTTGTAATTAAATATTTCACATTTCAAGGATGCCTATTCACAAAACACTTAAATAGGTCACCGGTTTGGCCCATTTCCCTTGGTTGTGAGGGAAGGAGCACATTCAGCCAAGTGGACATCCTCAGGGTGCACCTACTTCGGGGACACAGCTTGTCCCTATGCTTTTGCAATTAGAGTGCCTCGTGTCTAGGAAGTGCAAAGGAATCAGTCACGTATGCTGCACATTTTGGTTAAATGAAGTCACTTGGAGGCTCAGGTTCTCCTTAGGTCAAAGGGTGAAACACTCCATGGAAGAGGTCAACTGGACGTGGAGACCAGGGCTGTGGGAGAAGCTTCCGAACCGATGAGCAGGCAGATTCCTCGGAGGGCTGTCAGTCACGCTCTGCTCCTGTCAATCCAAATGCACGTTTATTTTTAGTCTCTTCAGGCCTCACACGTACTCGGCGGCAGGGCCGATGTGCAGCGGTGCCACGGGGCCGGGTGGAAGCTGTGAGCCCTCAGCACTCCCCATGGTCAGTCTCTAGACCGGGGCAGGCTGGTGGCCATCCTGAAAAACAAGGCAGAAAATAAAATGGCACCCAACTTGCCCAGAAAATGCCTTTGTAAATGTCTTAGGGTTTAATAAAGTGTGCCTGATGTGCTCAGCTGCACACACAGACAGACGGACGGACGTAAATACGCTTCTTCTAGATCTGAGTCTACCCTTGCCCAAAATAAATCACCTCATTGATGTCCATGGCATTACAGCCTGGTTTCTCAAAGGTTGAATGAGGTTCTCTATGCAGGTTCATAAAATGCTCTTTAATACAGGTATCATATAAAACCCACGTAATTACCTATATTGGGATAATGTCTCTCTTTTCCTTTTAGGATAAAGTAACACAGAACAAACTTCTAACTCCTTACATCCTTTATTGTTTTATTTTATAAACCTAAAGACAAAATGGCTCCCAGCAGGCTTTACAAGCAAGCTGCATCTGTTTAATATTAAAGGGTAAAAAATAATAATCAAACCATTACTTTTGGAATATCCAAATAACCTCGGGAAAAACAGCATCCACCTGGCCCTCGGTATAACTGTTTTTTGCATCAGCTGGATGTTTCTGGGATTACAGGATTCAACACTTATCTTTAAGTAGAGTGAGTTTCTAAAGATGTAGCATCCAGAAACTTGTGAGTAATCTGCCTGCTTAGAAGTACAATATTGTGTTACCAGATCTGCTGAGCAAACGCACATAAAGTTAATCCTTGGTTCTGGAAAAGCTGTAGGTATTGCAATGGCAGATGTGCTGAACCCGAAGTATTTACGTTTGTCAGGGCTTGTGAAGCAGCAACCCTGCCAGCTCGCAAGTATTTGAATTTCCTGCAAACGTTGACCTAGGGGCTGTAATGGGGAAGGAAAAGGGCCCAGAAGGAGTCTCTGAACCCTGCTGGCAGACTGGCAAACCCCTCCTGGTGACCTGGCTGGCGCGTGCCTGCATTTTCTCATTGAACTTCTTCTCTGTGAACGTGGTCATTGTGGCACTGAAGTGCTTGTGGTACATGGGGCACAGTATTACAAGACCAATACCCTGTTATATTTAATATGTTTTCCACTTCTTCCTTCTTACTGTGCCATATGGAAAGCAAGAAGAGTGCTAGATTAAGGATTTTGGGCTGTGGAGGCGTGACACAACTCTGGTTTGGCCAGAGCTTTAAGCTGGAGCTGCCTTCCAGACCTTCCCTTACAGTGAGCTCCCCGAGAAGGCTGTGGGGCTCTGAGCGCAGAAAGCCAGGCTGTGTAGAGCACAGATGAGAAGAGCAACCTTCTGAAGAGAGGAAACACATAGTCGCTAAGTTAGAGCTGAAACAAAAACATACGCGGCTCGATGCCTGCCTACAGAATCCCTGCAGGCAGGTCCTTGCTTCCATGCCTGGTTACGGTTGACTCAGGGACTTTGAGTTGCAGTTAATTCTGTCCTGGCCCCAGCAAATCCTTCTTTCTGTCCCTCCCGTGCCCCTGCCGGCTGCTGTCTGCCCTTTCCCACTGTCTCTGCGGGAGCTGCTGACTCCCAGCTCCCTGATGGATGCACCTTTCCCAAATGGAAGTACGGTTTGCCCCTCAGCAACAGGAGGGTTTTGGCTGGTCACTCCTCAGGGTCTGATTGTATTAGTTGGGTTACACCCTGCCTTTCATGAACCCGTGCTGACTGGGCCTCATCTTCTGGTTGTCCTGGATGTGCTGTGTGATGGCACTCAGGACGATCTGCTCCATGACCTTCCCGGCACCGAGGCCAGACTGACAGGCCTTCACGTGAAAATTCTATTTTTTTTCTTCCTAGTTTTAGTGGAAAGGTGTTTCAGAACTTCGGTTTTCTGACAATCAGAAACTTTATGTTATGGGTTGAATGTATTCGTTGCTCATTAGTAATCGTTTGTCCTTGTGTCATCATCGCCCCTTTGCTTAAGTGTCCTTTCTCTTGCCTTAGTGCCTAACCTGAATGTATTTATAGAGAGCAATTATATCCGCTCTCAGCATGAATGAGCTTAGAGATGAAAGGGAGAAGGAAGCAAACATGTTGCTTCAGCCTGGACCAGCTGGAATCTCTTTGTTCAGACTCATGTTAAATGTTTTGCAGCAGCTGAATCTGGAAGCAGCATCTGTGAAGCTCATGGCAACACGACACAGACCCAGCCACCCCACCACCAGATGAGATGGAAATGGTCACACCACGGCGCGGTTGCTCTCTGGATGTCCCTGGGTACTGCGGACCTGCGAGCACTAAAGCGCTAGTCCAGCTTAGCTGGAGAATAAGGATCTGCATTTGACGGTGCTGAGCACTCACGGTGAGCCATGTAAACATCTCCCACCACTGTCACCCCTATTTCTCTAGTGTGGGCAGTTAGGTGCCTGCCTGTACGAGGTTTTCGCCAGCTGTGTGGCTTATTTTGCAGCAGGGGCTCTGCACGGTGGTGTCTGCATGCGGTAGGCTCTGGGGTCAGCAGACCCTTCTGCTCTTTCCCAGAGTTGTTGTAAGGGTGTCTCCTGGGGCGCCCACACCCAGCGTAACCAGAGGAGAGCAGTTGCCCATCATACCTCCCAGACTTTGTGTACCAATGTCTAATTGCAAAATAGAGTCAATAATTCGGTCATCACGCTCTCCAGCATAGCACGTATTCAGACAAGAGGGTCGAAAGGGGGATCCCTGAGGGAAAGACAATCTCAATTAACTCTTCTTTTGCTTGGTGGCATCTCACCGCCAGAAGCAGCAAGCACAGCTGCACAACTATAGAGTGTCGGATGCTTTAAATATGTGGTTGTACCTCATTCCTTTGGATATAAATCTTAACTGCCCAAGAGCAGTGTCTTGTGAATCAGTTTTTTAAACCACTTCTTAATTTTTCTATGGAAAGGGCTTTTAGATCTAAGAACGTTTATTCCTCTTGTACATATGTTTGCACTTGCCATCATTCGTGCGGCGGAGTAGGAGGCTTTTCCAGTCTCAATATTCTTGGGATTCCACAGCCTGCAAAAGCAATGGACAATTAAGGGCCTTCAATTCTGAAGAACATGCATCATGTAAATAAAAATATAGAAACAGAACAAGATGCTGGTGACTCTACCTGCACTAGATCAGTTACTCGGTGGGATAATGCATCTCATCAGCCCTTTCCCTCTGGGAAGTGGTGTTTTAGCTTGGCTTAAAGCTAAATCCAGCCCTCTCCTTCTAACTGACCTCTGTCCATCCGCGTGTAAGGGCAGAATTTGTACAAATTTGAGCTCTTCTCAGAGTTCAGCACGAACCACGCTGGCTTTCCCGAGGGCAAGGGAGATACAAGAGTGGTGCAGGTCAGGGCTGCGGGGCACCAGCGGAGCTCCACGAGGAAGCTTGCACAATGCCTGGTTTGAGCGTGAGATTCTTACAGCTTTTTCAGAAGGGAAGAAAAGCAGTGTGGTTGTCCACGGTGTTGCTCAAAGGAGCATTAAGATTCTGCATTAGGATTCTGGAGGCAGGTTTGAGTTCACCTGGGCCTTTGCCCCTCGCTTGCCTGATCATGGGAGGGGAGGCCACGTGGCCATTGGGAAAGGGACTGCACGTCGCAGCAACTAATCAAAAATCAATTTTGGCAGCCTATGCGGTGAAAAGGAATGGAAAAGCAGAGGTTGCAGGAGGGGGTTTTTAAAGCTTTCAGGAAGGGTGGTGGTTTTCTCCTGCAATTCAAAGAAACAGCAGCAAAACAAAAAGAGAACTAAAACAACAAGGACAAAAGTGTGTGTGGGAAAAGCCGGTTGGGTACTCGCCTTTGCCCAACGGTTCTTCATCAAGGGAACAGCTAAAGTACAATGAGTCGTGCGACAGTGCTCCAGCCTGCTGGCAGCACCCTCAGCTGCCTTCTCAAAATGTTTGTCACTGGTCCGGGTGTAAATCAAAAAAAAAAGAAAAGTAATAATCAGCAGAGTGAAATCAGAAAAAAGTCTGAGATGCGGTGATGGTGACAGGGTGATGCTGCCTGCTCTGTGCCTGTCCACGCAGCCAAACCCCCGGGAGAAGGTGACCTCTTCTGCATGGACGTGCCCAGGGCAGGCGTGGAGGCCAGCACCACGGGATGAACTCACGGGCTTCGGAAGCATGGAAGCTGCCTACACCTCCCACAGGGAAAAAGAACTGGAGCACATGGAAGCATTTCCCGCAGCCGGGTTTGACCTGCAGACCAGCAGCTGGACCAAACAGCTCGCAAGTATCTTTGTAGGAAATATTGAAACTCAGAGACATTTTGAAAGGAAAACCAAAAATGTTCATTCTCAGGCTCTTCCAGCATGTTTCAGGAGGGACCAAAGCAGACGTAAAAGGGCAGCTTTGAGGTGAGGTATCACAACGTAGGTTATTTTTAGCAAGAAAGGTTTTGTGGTTTGTTTTTTTTTTAATTGCAAAATGCTTACTCAAGCTGTAGGAACCGGTACCAACCTCACTTCCTACTAAGACCTTTCTTTTCAACAGACCAAACCTTCTGCCATGAGAAGGCTCCCCAGGCTGACTCCTTTCTTCTAAAAAGCAGGAAATGCCCAATGTATCCACGAAAAGGCCCAGTCTGTCCAGAAGAGCTCCAAATCATGAAAGGAAGAAGGTAAAACCTCCACGGCGTGCCTAGGCGCTTGTCTGATGTTCCTGACTGCACAAAGAACATCCCCAACTCTACAGCGACGATCAGTGGCGTCAGCCTCCCAGCTGATGTGAAGCTTCATCTCCTTGAGACCTGCCATCGTTTGGACGGGGCTGGCTGGGTGCTGGCATCTGGAAGTCACGCTCCAGATCAGGGGCCACTGTGCTGGGCGCTGTATAAAGCCATCATGAGAAGGAGACCGGTGTCACATTGCCGCAATGCCACCTTGTTGTGGGATTTTTTTTGTTTTTTAATTAGAAAACCCCCTTGCAGTTATCCGATGCTCTAGGCGTATGTACAAAGCGCATTTAAAAATACAATGGGCATTCAGATGGGAACATTATTAATTAAAAGCCTCCATGTACTGTACAAATGAAATGTTCTTCTCCCTACCTACTCAAGTCATTCATTCAGAAAAATCCTGGGAAAATAGTTAGGCTTTGCAATGTGCCCCATAGGTCAATGTATTCAGGCTCCGACAGACCAAGTAGGAGGAGTGAGCTCCAGAACGGGGAAACCTTCGTTGCGAACTCCCTCTCAAAAGCCCTGCATTCAGAAGCGTGCACAGCACGCTCACAGAAAAATGGCTCGAGCCCTTTGCCCAGCTCAAATTCTAAATGAGTGCTTTAATATATGTATATCCAACCAAGGGAGAGATGCTGACCTATGCTCCTGTCTGAAGCACGGCAGTGGGAAGGACTTTGAAGCCCTGTAGGGTTTGCAGACCCACAGCTTGCCTGCCTTTTTTTTTTTTCCCCCTACTGTATATATCCTTATGGTATAGATTTACGCCACAACAACCCCTTTTCTCTAGGCTCAGCTGCCCCATGTCCCCTTCATGTAATGGCAGTGGCATCCCCGAGAGTCCAAGTGTCCCCGGGCAGCCCGCTGGTGGTACGTTACAAAGCGTATCCATGGGAGCTGGGCTCACCACTATTTACTTTTCCTATAGTCCCAGAGCAAATGTCCCCTTTATTATCAGGATGGGTCAAAGTCTGGCTGCAGAACCCAGAGCCAAACTTCCCTCATGCGCTAAAGTTTGGTGTTATGTTTCAGATCTGTCCCCTCAATCGGGCTGGATTTCAGTGCTCAGATCAGAACAATCCCTATCTTATTTGCTTGCTGGCTGCAAAACAGTAGGAAGATTGTTAATACCCCGCTCAGGCCCTAATTAAAAATCCAAACTCAAATTTAGTATTTCAAACATTATTTAAAATATATTAAGATAGTCAGTCTATTGCTGTTGCTCATTACTCTGCCGAAACCTAATATTAGTAACAGCATGTACAGAGGACCTGGAGCATGAATTAATAATGAGGTGCTTGTGCTGGAAGGCGTGCAAGAGCCTGGCTCCCCGAGCTGGCAGGTGTCCGGCAGAGACGAGTTTGCTCTTCTCTACACGGCCATCAAATCATCTGCTCAACAAAATCATTGGGAGGGAAAGTATTCCTGATTAGTTTGCTTCCTCTCGTGATTGTTTTCCAAAAGCAACGCAGACGACAGGCCATCAGAAACGAAGGGGGCCACTTCGGGGGGGAACCTTTAAAGCCATGTGGGTGTGCTACTGACCAAAGGGCAGCAGGGCTGGTACCCCAGTGCGGTCCTCCCGCGGGTGAGGGCCCCCGCACCTTGTGCACAAAGTCTCTTCTTGAGGCTTTTGAGGCGAGGTTTTAATCAACTATTTCCCCCTTTCTCATTGTCCTAACAGAAAAGAAATCCCGGCGAGAGCGTAGAGGAAGAGCACGTGGCCTGGAGCTGCGGCACTGGAGGTGTTTGCAGGTTTTCCATAGATATGAACAAGGACTTCGCAAGTCGCTGGGCTCTCCGGGTGGTGCCAGAATCAGGGAAGAAGCGCAAGCTAGAAGAGATCTAAGTCACCTGTCGCATGTAATACATATATATTTACGTATAATGCGTATGTGCCTATAACAATATCTTGTAGCCACGTAAACTATATTTTCCGTATGCGCAACAATACTACAGCCAGGTCAGCGATGTGGCACAGAGATCGGGTGTATTTATGTATCTGTCCGTCCGTGCTCCCTTCTCGCGCGCGCTCTATAGGCGGCTGGCTCTCCCCCCTCCTCCCCGTGCCCCCCGCTGGCCTCCTCTGCCCACGCACGCATTCTCCCGGGGTGAGCCCCCCCGGCCCTGCGCTCCCCTGTGCGCACAGAAATGCCTTCCGTGCCCGCAGAAAACAGCGGGAAGGTACAGTCAGGGATCTGCCTGTGCCCCGAAACCTCGGCTGTGCCCGGCTCTGACAGAGCCTTTCCCCCCGAGACGCAGACAGCGCTGCCCGCAGCGCCGCGGTCTGTCCTCTGACCGCCGCCTCCTTCCCGCCCCGTAAATTAAAAGGTGCGAAGGAGAAGGAAACTTTCCAGGGTAAATGAGCAAAATTATTACATAATTTTGTGTAATTTTTGGTGCAGGAAACAATTTTCTCAGCACACCTGTTGTGGGGAGGAGCAAGGCTGCTGCGAGCATCAATCTGTGGGACCTCAGAGCCCAGCCTGAAAGCAAAGGTGAAACGAAATACGAAAATTGCCGTGCGGCAGAAGAGGAGTCGGCGATCCGAGGGCCTCTGCTGAAATCCCATCTTGCGGGTAGGGTTTCTTGTGCATTTTCGTGTTTTGGTCACCTGACGGCAGCTCTCTGGCCTAATTGGTTTCCTCGTTAACAGACTGAGTAATGATGTAACCAGAGTGTGTGGGAACCAGACCTGTGTGGCAGATACAAATTTTCCCAGCCACGCTAATGCTGCCTGCTTACCTGCTTCTGCCGCTGGTTATCTGGAAACCTGAACCACTTAAGGGATATAATGAGCCCAGCAAAGGTCGAGGCACAGCTTAGTCCTTTAACATAAAATTATCCCCCGCCGCAAAATATATTAACTTGCAAAGTCTGATTAGTTTTGTTATCAAACAACATTATATTTTAATAGATACAGGCTGTGTCTGCAGCTTTTATTTACTTTTTCCGTGGTTGGCTGAAGCGAGACTTGGCTCTCTGTAGCCTGCGGGAGCAGCTCCGTCCCCTTCAATGCCAAGTGTCCCCCAGTGCTCTCGCACCCCGTGCTGGTGGGGTTTGTGGCTGATTGGTGGTGTTACCGCTTCTGTGACAGGATAAGGGTTTCAGAAAGGCTCCAGCTAAAACCAGGGTCCTGTTGAACTGGGCGCTATGTAAACATATAATGCGAAACAGTCCTCTAAATGCAAAGTGGTTGCATCCCACGTTCCTCAGGCAGAGGAGGTTTGGTGGAGAGGGAAGCTCTGCAGCCTCAGAGCTGAGCCCCAAGGACAGTAATTTTTGAAACAATCAGCCTGAGAAACAGCCTCGTGTAAAGTAAAATAATTGGGGACGGGAGGTGAGAGGGAAAGGGAATAGCTGGCATGGAGGAGGCCTGGCCAGCTTCCTTCTCCATGTGGTGGACAAAGAGTGAAGGTCCCACGGCTTCTCTCCGCTGTGACATAAAATCCCAGTAATGACGCGTAGCTCATGCTGGGGAAAGCTGATCTTGGGAGCAGCAGCTTGAGCCGGGGATGTGCCCGGCTCTTGGCATTTCTGTGGTCCTCAGGCAGCTCCTGCTTGCCCTTGCGGAAGGGGCCGTGTCTCCGCACAGCAGCTAAACCTTTTCCAATGAGTGGGGGAACCCGGGCAGCCCGCTGGATGGGCTACAGAGCCCGGAGCAAACTGTGCCGTGGCCCTGGCGGTTATTGCTCCGCAGCAAAGCGCGGCCAGCGCAGCCGGTGTCTGACGTGCTCCCACAGGGAGGAAGCAAGCTTTGCGTTTGCTTGCATGCACCCGGCTGCTCTTCTGCTCTGCACCCAGAGGCGTTTGGTAAACGGAAGAGACGGAGAGGAGAAGCAAGAAGCTGGACTCCTAAGGTGACGTGAAACTGTTTTATGTTTTCCTTGGAAACAGGACTCTCAAATGTGATGACAGAATCATGAAAGCAAAAGGGCTTTGCATGCACTTGATGTGGTGAATGCAGTCGGCAAAGGTGATGGTGAAAGAGGGACGCCCCACGGTGTTTCGGTATCTCCCCATTCGAAGCGTATACGACGCCTAACGCGTATGCAATGGATCTGGGGCCTGACATCTATTTAAACTCTTTGGGAGCAATATCAAACATTAATGGGGATTAGTGTTAGAACTGGTGTAAACATAGCAAACAAGCCGCTGTACGTGTGTGCTCACATTTCCATATGTTATGTAGGTAAGCAGAGCCACCGGCGAGGAAAGGAACCCCGGGCGGTGGTTCTCAGCTAGCTCCTGCTAGAGCTGGTAGAGGCGGAGGCGAGCGGGGCACGACGATCTCGTGGTGTCGGTATCTACACGCGCGTACAATGCTCCGCCTAGAGCTGCAATTCAGCTTTGTAAAAGGTAAGAAAGATTTAAAGGGATGCAATTCCATTGTGCAAAACCACTAAAAAGCAGATAAAAATGATTTAGTACTTCCAGGTGCACTGTAATTCTTGGCAGAAAAAGCTGATTCCAGGTGTGTGACTTAAAAAAAAAAAAAAAAAAAAATCCAACAGAAATCCAACCCTGTTGTCAAACCTGGATAAAACCATCAAGTTAGAAAAATAGAAGCTGAACTGGGAACAAAGTCCAAAGTACAACTGCGGAAAGACAGCCTCTCCACTGAAGAAATTATTGCATATAAGTTAATCTCCCTATTACTTAAGTAAACACAGCTCGATTCTGGGCAACATTTCAAACGAGAGGGAGCTCTGGCATGCACCAGCACATGGGAAGATGACATTCGCAGTGGGAGGTATGAGGTGGGGTTTCCAGCAGTGCCAAAGCTTTTCTCACACATGCGTACCTGGGGCCAGAGCCGAAGCTGCTGAAGCAAAGAGCAAACCCTTCCTCCGCCTTCGACTGGCGTTGTACTCAGCGTTGGCTCGCGCTAGGAGAAAGGGAAAGAAGTACGTGTTTCCTTATTCGCCGCCAAATCGCTCACAGGTTTTTCCTTCTGCTTTTAAGCTTGGGGAACTCTTGTCCTCGACTTCCTCAGGGGCAGGTCCTTAACCAACAGATCAAAATGTAAGCTGTACCACAAAATGGAAAATACTGTTGTGCCAGCTCAAGTTCTTTGCTTCAGCAACACTTGTGGTACGGGATACTGTTATTCCATCATAGAACGCACATTGATTCATTTGACACTTTTTTTTTAATGGAGCTTTTATTTATACGACGTGTTTATAGACAAATATGCATCAAATGCTTTTTAAGTCCTGTTATGGTTTGGTTTTACTTCCACATGTTCAGATGAAATGACCATTCCTGGGACTCGAAACCTGCAGCACTGGTGGAAGCTCTTACAGTTGGTGCCAGTTTTATGCCCTGCAGGGGTAGTTGCCACTATATTAATATCCTGCAGGTCAAGTTAATTAATTTTTTTTAAAACAACATATTTTTCAGGCTCTATGCAATTGGATCTAGTGTCGCACTTCGTACATGCCAGTTTTATGCCTGAGTGAAGAGCCAGGGAATTGCACCAGATGAGAGACCTCCAGGTAAGTAGGCCTTGCAGAAATCCATGGCCACACAGAAGGAAAGCGGACACGGCAGCCTTGTCTCCCAAAGGCACACGTGAACGCTCTTTAGGAATCCGAGTCCTGGCTAGGAAAGAGATGGATTTGTTGGGAAAGTCTGGTTTTCCCTAACAGCTGGGCCTTCTGCTGCCAGGGCCGGGGCTGGGTGTGCGGCAGCGCGTTCGGTTCGGTTTGCTCCTGCGAGCCAATGCTTTTTCCCTTGCTGTAACCTCGATTTAACAAAAAGGGGCTCGAGAAACCCAATCCTCTCTCAGCCACACAAGCACCCCCTGACTTCAGCACTGCTGTCACCCGCGGGAGCCTTGACACGCGCGGGCACTTTGGTGATAGGGAAATAACTCAGGTGACTGCCCTTGCCTGGGGACTGCTGGACCGCATGGCCATGTCTGGTTGCGGAGGAGCAACCCGGCGGGACTCCGCGGCCAGGGCAAAGCAATTAGCAGCCCAGCTGTGATTGCACAGGGCTCGCTGCAGCCCCTCTCCCCGCTCCCCACACATAACCGCGAGCACGCAGGGGAGGGGAGGGGGCTTTTCATTGCCTTTCTCCGCACGCTGCTGTGAGTGCACTAAGTTGGTACAGGGATCCTCATCCCGAAGCAGAGAGGAAAGTGTAAACCGCGCTTCGTCACTGAGCGCTCTGCGATACCCAGGGGGTTGCAGGTGCAAGTTTTACCATCGTGGCACAGCCATGAATTGGAGGCATTCGTTCTGCCCAGACCGCAGAGTTAGGGCAGGCGGGGTCCCGAAGGAGTAGAGGGGTGCCAAGCCCAGCATGAAGCGATACCACTTTGCTTCTCTGACAATGTGATAAATCTGTTTTCCAGTGAAAACCACTGAGGAGATGTTTTAATTTTTACCTATCATTTCAGACTCTCCAGACTATTAAGGCTGCATAAATATTAAAGGCTTGTTATTTACATTAGAATCATTATCTTTATAGATATCAGTGCTTGTTAAATGATTCATAATGCATAATTCATTCAACCAATTCTGCCCTTTCCTCTGTTTGTTATTCACCTGCAAACAGACTTTGATTTTTACAAATTTGTTCATTATTCAAATTGTTCCAGGCTCTCTTCACAAACACGTTTTAGTGGTCTCCTTTGCTCAAAACCTATTGTCTCCCAGCATATTTTTATCAATTTGCTTCTGCTGTTGCTTGCAGAGAGTAATTGAACATTTAATAACAGACCTGAATCTCCCCCTGACTCCAATCAAGATCTACAGGACAGCTGTGGGGCCACACGCTGACGCTGCTGCCGCTGCTGAGGCGCGCTCTGCGGTCGCTCATCCAGCAAGCTCTGCCCCTTCTTCCCACTCATTGCAAACACGATCATTGGTAGAGTTCTTCAGCACGTGGCCAGGTGGTAAAGTCTGGGAAATCACCTTTGGTGTTTAGCAAGCACGGCAAGGTCGAGGTTTCCCTGCGCCGCAGCACGGTGGGGTTCAGCGAGAGCGCAGCAGAGTGGGATTTCAGAGGCTTGGTTCCCATCTCCAGCCGGCCATTTCCCTGCAGGGTTGCTTCCCCCTGTGCCTGCGTTTCCTCTCCTGTAAACTGGTATCAGCGTTGCCGGGGGGAGAGCCTGCTCTGCAGAGACCACAGGGAGTGAAAAATGCTCCTGGCATCTGGCTTGAGTTGCTTCCCCGCGCCGCCGGAAAGGAGGTCTGGGAGAAGTCCCTCCACCGCTTCCCAGCCTCCCCAGCCTGCTGTCGCCCAGCTCCTCCAAGCCGACCCCCCGCTCCCCGCGAGAGGGGCCTGGGGGGGCTCAGCGCCTGCTGGCCCCGGTGCAGCACCAGAGGAGCACCGCCAGGCTCCCGCAGGGGGAACGCAGCTCGGCACGGACGGCGCGGCATGTTCGTCTCCAGCCCAAATACTTTGATCTTGAAGATAAGAATAGGGGAGAAGTTCTTTTTGTTTCCGATTCAGTTCATCGCTATTCACCGTTAGTTTATTTTGGAGGCGCTTCTGAGAAGCTGCTACCTGCACTGTGGGGGAAAGAATTCGAAACAACATAGGAAAAATGAAGTGGGTAGTAAGGAACAAATTCGTTATCTGAGTCTACAAATAAATGGTTGTAGCACATCACAATAATTAAAATTGGTTAAAATATTTGAAGAAAAAAAATCCTATAGATTTTTAGCGCAAACAAAAGCGTACACATCAAGTTTGACTTTTTTATCATTTCAGAGAGAAATTCAAGATAAAAGAGCAAAATTAAGCTGTTGTGGTTTAAGGTTAGTTTGAAACAATATTCCGTTTACTTAGCAAAAAAGGCTTTTTAAATCCTCCTGGTGATTGCTCTCTCTTTTATAAACTGCTCTTAATGTCTTTTTTTTGTTTTCTTCCCACCAGAGCTAGAGGGAGATTTGAGATGATGAAGAGAAATGAAAGCTTAGAAATAGAAAAAATTAAGAATGTAAAATTGGAATCAGAATCTTCTCTCTTCTAGATTTTCAGCTAAAAAAATATGACAGGCATCCCTGAATGAAATCATCATCTTAATTCCTAATGTTTCTCCACTTAGGAATGTAAAATGTGATTTGGTTCCTCCTCATGTTCTCGGTTGTCTTTTTTTTTTTTGCTTCCCCACTAATCTTAGTCATTTCCTTTTACCCTTTTACCAAGCTCTGGTAAAACATGAGCTGCTAATTGCGAGTGACCGTGATTCAGCTACTTGACATGCACAGTCGCCGTCCATGTGGACATAAGTATCCCTGATATCTACCAACCACAGTGCACACTTTCAGCAGTGAAAAATGAAGTTGGCTTTTGCATCAGGAGGTTGACTTTTGCATTGCTCACAAGGAAGAATGAGGTAAGCCTTAGCATTCCTGAGGTGGTTTTGGGGACTGAATATGTGGAGGCAAAGAACATTTACTTACACAAATCCCAGGCCACATCTGCACCCAGGCTCACGCCAGCTGAACGCCGGGGCACACCCAGTATGGCACCTTGGCTTGGCGTGTTATGGAGATAAAGGGGAGCTGGGGCTTCTTTTCTGGAGGCCAGAACTCAAACGCCAGCCAAGCACTGGGGTGCCTTTGGAGGAGCAGCAGCACTTCCATGCATCTCAGGGCCTGAAGTTGCAGTTCTGGTCCAAGATTGGACCTGCCATAACCTCAGCCTGCCACACTCTGTGCCATACCTGTCCCCAGCTCAACTGATAGTGAGTTATGAAGAGAACCAGAGCCCACAGAATATAAAAATCTCCTAAACCAGTCTCCTGAAGAATGATGGAAGCATCAAGAGTGAGAAACTAGAGTACTGCTCATTTTCACAGGTCCTCATTTACCTTTCTCCCTCCTCCTCCCCCTTACACCATCAGTCATCCAACAATTGATGCTCGGGGACACCATGTGTTCTTTTGCCTCCCAGTCACTTTTGTCCCTTCCCCATGCGATGCATTCACGCAAGCCCTGTGATCTCAGTGGACCCCCAGCCAAAATGGCTCAGCTTCCTTCCCAGGGTGTCGGGGAGCCAGGAAGAAAGGTTTGTTCAAGGTCTTGGCTCCCTCTCCTGGCTGGCTTTGCAGCAACCTAAAATGAGATTTTAGCCCTTCAAAAATTAGTGTTTGCTTGCTGCCAAGGCACACTTGAACCAGGAGAGAAAAACACTCTAGTGATGAGAGTCTGGTTTAAAAAAAAAAAACAACCAGAAAGTTGGAAGCTAATCTCACTAAAAATACAGTTCTTTAAAGTAAAATCATCATGGGTTTGATGTAGACTATTTGGAAATGTTTCCTCCTGCCAAGACTTCTCTAATGCCACATGTATATGAGAAACAGGCTTTCTTTTTAATTTGTTTGTTTTTCTGGATTACCTGTGTTTTCCTTCTGACCTGCAGGCTCTAGGCTTCTACTTAGTCAACGTCCCAGAAAAGGCTGTGTGTTATCCTCAAACAGTGGTAGCATTCCCCCTACCTGCTAATTGCTTTATTTGTCCTTACTGCTTCCGTCCCCTCATCAACAAAGGCTTTAGCATAAAGGGCAATGAGGTAGAACATGACAAGAAGAGTGGGAGCCAGAAGAGCGAATACTTCTGTAATTACACAGTAGCCTGGAGTAGCTCTTCTCAAATCAATTATGTAGCTGGGATTGCCCAAAACTCTGAGGACAGAGCCCTTGTTTTAATTTGCCTATGGAGCTATGTGCTCCCATAATGGGCAGAATTCTTGCCTTGTGACCAGTTGCCTTTCATCAGAATCCACATCATTCCTTCCTTATTTATTTTTATCTAATTATTTTATTAATAATACATTGTACTTAGCACAGCTACAAACCAATTGTTGCAAATTGCTCTGCGAACGTTAATAAATGAAGTTTCACCTTTTCTCGTTGACAAGGCTGTGGCGTGTCCATTTTCCAGCGGGGAAAACTGAGACGGAGGATTGGAATGGCAAGTGATTAGAAAAGGCGACTGGGAAGCCGCCCATGAAGTCCTGATGAACTGCGGTTGCGAAGGAAATTGCCAGGTAAGTCAAGAATTTAAGCTGGCAATCTAAACGTTCAGCCCAACCTCTAGGCTTGCTGTGCACTCCTCAGTATTGCCCGTGTGGGCAGTTTGTAATGGCCATAAACCTAGGTGGTACAAAAGCGAAGTAGTGCCAGTGTCAGGAGGGTTACAGAAATTTTGGAGACTGATGTTCGTTGTTGCTGAGAAGTTTATTAAATAGCAGGCCGCGTGTAACATGGGCTGTACGGGATGAAGCAGAACGAGCATCTTCACTGCCACCAGCTTTCACAGCTCCATAAAGGTCTCTCATCTGCCAAAGCTCCTCGCGTTTGTGTTGCAGAAGGCAGTGTCAGAACATCGTTATCAGTGATTGCGATTTGGCCCGCGTGGTGGTCACTGCCCCAATGCGTTTCTTCTTTCTTCCTTCCCTGTGGGACCCTGAGAAGAAGCTGTGTCCAAATGCCTGGGAAAGTTTGGAATGGGGCAGAAATTTGCTTTTGGTCTTTATTCTCTTCCTAAGTGAACAACCAATATGCAACGAGCAACTAGAGTACCAGTTGTTTTATTTAAGCAATGACTTCAGCATTGCTGCAGAGAAGGGGAGAAAATATTTTTTACAATATATAAGTAAATTTAGATGAAAACATTTTTAGACTCTTAGTTTAAAAAAAAAATGTACTCAATACCCATTCATGAAAAGTTTGTGATCATGATGCGTATTTCTCAGTGGAAAAGGTTTATGTGGAAAAGCACATCTGGCTTCAGCTGTAACCTTCTCTGCATAACCTGTAATAGCGTAGGTACCGCTACAGAAAGACTCCTGCTCTGTTTTGCATAGCTGATCAATTAGGTGTGCAGGAAGGAGTCAGAAAAGCTCTGACGGTTTGCTGAGGTTGCCTCGCTGCCCGTGGCTTTATGAAGAGCACAGCGCTGTAAATGAATTTGCGATGAGGGAATGGCATTTTGAAAGCGGAGTTGTTCCTCTTTATGCCATACAGCTAAAGCCCTCGATTGCCACTGGTTTTCCATAGGATTTTGATGCCAGGGAAATGCACGCGAAGGGTCAGTCCTTGCTTCAGTCTGCCTTGATGGGGGCCAATAAAGGCAGTGGTGGTGGCGTACCTGTTTTATACATAGGGAGCTGAAGCACAGAGGGTCAGGCTTATTTTTATTCTGTTGTTTTGGTTTGGGTTTGTTTTTTTTAATACCTGGCCAGATTTTCAATAAGCTTTTTATATTCATTTCTATTTTGGATGCTTTCACCATCAGTATATCATCTTTTCATCAGCAAACCTCACTGGCCATAAGAAACTTGCCCAAAATCTCTGAGGAGGTCAATGGGAGAGCTGGGAACTGAACCTTTCTTATCTGTAATGACAGCCAACGCACACCTCTAGATAGGGAATAGATATAAACCTTCATCCCAAATCCATGTCAGGTTCAAAAACACCTTTTAAAAGACGGCTGACCTACTGCAGGATTACAGTTTCAGGTGAAGCAAGCCAGAGCCAGAGCAGGTCCTTACTGAATAACCTGCTGAGTGCAAGGTGAAAGCAGCACAATTTCAAGGCTGCGAACCTTCAGAAAGCCCAATGATCTCATGGAGAGCAACTAATCGACTGGGAATGAACCAGTACATCTTGCAGGATTTTTTTCTAGGCAAGTTGGGTGCCAGTAAAGTAGTCTAAAGAGGGAAGAGTGAAAAGTTTAGTAACTTATTTATGCACAGAAGTCCCGTAGCTGGAGCACAGGCTTGTCGGTGGGGAGTCACCTCCTCTACCCAGGCTCCGTCACCTCAAAAGGCAGCGCCTTTAATATAACTCCATAAATTTTGCTAGGCAAATCCAAATGCATTATCATCCTGATATTAACTTGCCACATTAGCCACTGCTGTAATGGTCAAGAGAGCAGGGGATAATTGTCGTTTGGGAGGAGACAGTACTACATGGTTAGATAGAAATCACCCGGTAAGGATTTATAGGGAGACAATTGGTGCAGTACGGTGTCCAGCTACCTCCCCAGCTGCTGGTAATGCATTTGGGAAGGCACTGACACATAGGGCCTGAGCCAGGCTCCCCCTTATCTTGGAACGGCCACCAAATGGCATTCCTGCAGTATGAACTTTCTGTCGCTCCCAGCTCAAGACGTGACCTCTTGGCTGCCTAGCTCCCCGGCAGCTCCCCGAGCTCCTCCCGCTCAAGGTGCCTGTGAATTTTGTGCCTTCGTTTCACAGTGCACAGCTGAAAAAATGATGGGCGCATAGTAATATTCTTCCTCCGTCCCTACAGCCATGGCCACTGCTCTGCCTTCGTCCCCACAGCCATGGCCACTGCTCTGCCTCCGTCCCCACAGCCGTGGCCGCTGCTCTGCCTCCATCCCCTCAGCCATGGCCACTGCTCTGCCTCCGTCCCCACAGCCGTGGCCGCTGCTCTGCCTCCGTCCCTGCGTCCCCTCAGCCATGGCTGCTGCTCTGCCTCCATCCCCGTGTCACGGCAGCCATGGCCACTGCTCTGCCTCCATCCCCGCAGCCATGGCCACTGCTCTGCCTCCATCCCCTCAGCCATGGCCACTGCTCTGCCTCCGTCCCCTCAGCCATGGCCACTGCTCTGCCTCCGTCCCCTCAGCCATGGCTGCTGCTCTGCCTCCGTCCCCCTGTCCCCTCAGCCATGGCCGCTGCTCTGCTTCCATCCCCGTGTCACGGCAGCCATGGCCACTGCTCTGCCTCCGTCCCCCTGTCCCCTCAGCCATGGCCGCTGCTCTGCTTCCATCCCCGTGTCACGGCAGCCATGGCTGCTGCTCTGCCTCCGTCCCCCTGTCCCCTCAGCCATGGCCGCTGCTCTGCCTCCGTCCCCGTGTCACGGCAGCCATGGCCGCTGCTCTGCCTCCGTCCCCACGTCGCGGCTGGCTCGGGGGCACTCAAAGCCCGAGGGGGAGGAAGGGGCACGAGCAGCCCGGGCGCGCTGGGAGAAGGCACCTTTATCACGGGGAAAGCGGAGGCTGCTGAGAGAGCTAAGCCTCCCTTCGCCCAAAGCTTTTACCTCTGCGGGCTGGTCGGGTTTGGGGTTTTTGGGTGGGTTTTTTTTTCGGGTAAGAAGGCGGGAGCGGGGGGAGCAAAAATGCTGACCTTAATTAATGGCAGGCCCGCGAGAGCCGAGGGAAAAGGCTGGGCTCTCCAGGCCCGGGCCTCCCCCTGGGCCTCTCCCGGGTGTAATGAGAGCTCGGCTTCATTACTGGCAGCTGAGGGGAAGGGTCAGCGGGGCTGGATCCACAGGCCCTCATTGAGGGATCGCGCCATGCTGAGAGGAGCTGGCCCTGCTCTTGGACACCTGGTCATTAACATTGCTAATTAGCGGCCATTAATCAGGGCCTCGGGTTTTTTGTTGTGTGTCACCGGCTCAGAGGAGCCAAGTGAATAAGAAGATTGTTTCATTACCTCCACAAGAGGTGGAATGAAAGCAGTTCCCATCAGCTCAAGATGAGCTGCATTAAGGGGAAGGTTAGACAACAATTTAAGATGAGCTGCCGAGGGGGAGCTGGGGGACCTGGGCTGTCCTCCGAGAGCAAAACCAGTCACCTAGAATTAACGAAATCTTCCACAACCTCCCTCTAATCACCGTGTGAGCTTCCCACCAAAAGCCCTATCTTCCGCATCGGAAGCACCCTCATTTATCCGCTTATGAAGTTCTCGTCCTGGCAAGCTTTAATTCCGTGGGATTTTAGCGACGTAGCTAAGCGCGAGCCTGTGTATAAGCATCGGCTGGCACGGCGTGAGCGTGTCCCCACGCCGGCTCCACCTGAGCCAGCATGGGTGCTTTTGGCACAGCCAGCCCCGCTGGGAGGGGAGCGGGAGTGGGGGGGGCAGACACACAGACCCGTACTAAAAAGCGCCTAAATTGTATCTAAAGGATTACTTTTTTTCTGAATTCTCTATCAAATATTTATGTTTTTATTTTCTGTGCTATGGCCGTGAAGGCATAGAAGAAATCCGGCAGATTTCAGAGGCAGAATAATTAAAAACAAGTTCCGTTCTGGTAGGTTAAAAACGACATGGGAAAAATGATAGTTATTGGCGTACGTAGGAAAAAGTAAAGAATTTAATTAGCAACCAGACTGTTAAAATGCAGCGTTCTCCTCCCATGCCCTATTGTCCAACTTTTGTGGAACAGGTGCCTAATTTTCTTAATGGGATACATTTTAATTGACAAAGTCGTTTGCTTGCCTTACACCCATTTTCAGTTTCTTGCTTACCTTTAATATAATAAACTCTTTATTTCCACAAACTCGGATGCCCTCGGGAAAGTAATTAGCAGCAGGTTTTATCTGCCTGGCTTTTTTTATGAACCACTTCTTGATTTCCAAAACCGACTACCCAAAAGCTTGATTTGTTCTGCTGATGTGTGAGCGCCAGTAACTTTTAGTCATATGCACTGAGCATTTCAATCAAGCTGTTTGCATATCCATTCATTGCGGAAAGACTCTCAAAATGGATTACAAACATTTAATTGTAAGAGGAATAAAATAACGAAGGAAGGACAAGTGGAAGTTAAAAATATGCCTAAGGATTCACAACAGTTGTTGGATCATTCTCATCACGGGGCATAAATTCCTTCTCGTGGTTTCAAAGGACTTTATTCATCTAAGGCACGTTGCCTCTCGTAACAACAGAAAGTAAAACCGTGTTTCTTATGTGTGCGATTCCCTTTGTAGGGCTGCAAGGCTGGTTAAAAGTGTCCATAAAAACAACCTTTGGAGCATTTCAGCTGCTCTGGAATTCTATAATATGATTTCTGGGACTTCATGGGAAAGTTGAAGGCTCAAGGGGAAATTACACAATGAACAGCTGAGAAAAAGTTGCATTCTGGCACAGAATCATGCAAATGGGGCACATTCTTCAGTTTTCTCATGACGGATTGTCTCTGAAACTACTGAGCCAAGTTGCTGAAATGCTAATGAAGGAGAAGCATCAATGAGCGGTGTCATCCTGGGGGCTTCTGAAGGGGACAGGGTAGGAGACAGAGGGAGGGGGCGCGGGGGAAGGAAGGAAGGAAGAAAGAGAGAATGAGAAGAAACGGAGCAGGAGGAGTTTCAAATATTGGGGCTGGCCCACTCCTAAAATGAAATGGAAGGGGGAAAAAAATAGAGCCGTGATGAACTCCGATGAACAAGTCCCTCTTGGCTTATAAAAATGAATAAAAGCACTTCCCAGCCAAACGGTTTGGCTTTGGGCTGGGGGGAAGCGAGCGTGGGCGCTGCTAACGTCAGGGGCCACCCTTCTCTTCGGTACGGGGGGAGGTGGGTGTAAAGAGGACAGGATCCCGTTGCAAAAACTTGGGGGGATGCTGTTTAATAACAGGGCTTTCACTTGGCTCTAAAAATTGTTGCTATTTGCAATTTTTTAAGAAGCATTTTCCTTCCGTTACAGACTTTGTGCGCTTCTATTTGTGAAGAAAAACAGTTACTCTTCCCCCAGTAGATAGCTGGGCTTTAGAACCAGATGCCCCAAAGCTCAGCTGTGAATGCTCCTTAAAGGATTGGGCTTACAAGTATTAGGTCTTAAAACACATTTATATCAAAAATACCCGGCAGGCTCCGTTTCGCAGACTTTCAAAGTTGCTCTGCTCTCACTCAGACGCCGGCATACAGGGCCAAAGATCTCAGCGAGTCGGTCCTGTGCTATTTGGAACATCTGGCTGGAGGTCGCTTCCAGCCGGCGTTCCTCGCGGCGCGGCTGGGTGCTCAGCACTTTAAAATACAGCCCTCAGCACTCCAGATGCAGCACGTGCGACTCCAGCTTGCAGAAGGGCTGTGAAAAGCTGGCAGCCGCAGAGGAACAAAATCCATTCATGTGCCCTTTGTCCTCCTCGCTGGTGAGAATAGAAAATTAGTAGGTGTCGTAAGTGCGTGCGGGGACGGGGGAGGAAACTGGGCTCTCAAAGTTTGGGTCAGCGTGAGGCAGGGCTGCGCGGTGGGTGCACCGCTGGGCCGGCGGGCCAAAGCCCTTGGTACCGACCTCATTTATAACCCCCGGCAAGTCCCTTCACCCATTTTTGTTTCCCGCTTTTTGACTCACTGCGTCTATTTAAATTTGTTGCAGTGAGGATGACTACCTCTTCCTATGGCTTTTTATGGTGCCCACCAGGATGGGGCCCCAGCTTTACCTGGGGTTTCCTGACGCAGCTCGGGCGCAAGCCCACGTACAACCGGTACAGCACAAGCACACAAAACCCGAAACCCGTAACACAAAACGTTTCAGAGTGGTTTGGGAAGGGCTGTGCTGTGCTGGGCCCGCAGCAGTTAGGGGTGTTATCGTTGTACGTAACTGTGCTTTAATGGACTGCTTTAATGGTGGGGTGTTACCGCCTTCAAGCCTCAGCAAGGCTTGCAGCCTTAGTTTCACAAGCAGTTTTAAACGTGGTACCTGTATTTGCACATGCAAATCACTCGCTGGTGTTCGCCTGTGCACATACTGGGGTTTTTCAGTTTATATCGCGTCTTGTAGCATTGCTATAGCATCCCAGAGCTCCAGGCGCAGAGCAGGGCTTGTGCGGGCACCAGCTTCCCTGCAGCAATAGCAGGGGACAGCGGAGAAACGCAGGCAGACGTGGGAACGCCAGAGCTCTCCGCCTGCGGTCCCCTGGGCAGCAGCTGGACTGGTGACCTGGTCCCGCTCTTTGGGCCGGTTTGGCAGGAGAGTTTCTGCAGATGGTGTCCTCCCGGGTGAAGGGCAGAGCCCAAAGGTATTTTTGTTCGAAGTCATCGTGACTAGCCCCCAAGGACCAGACCTGAGCTGGAGCTGGGTTGGCCATTGACACTTAATGAGAGAATGGGACGGGGAGAAGGGGCCAGCTATGGAGGGGGCACTTGAAGCACAATGGGCGCATGAGGAGACCTCTTTGGGTAACTGGCCCTGGCCGCCCAGGGTAGGAGTTCAGGCAGGGGAGAAGGGAGCGATGCCTCCCCCGTGTCGTCCATGCAGGCACACAGCCCATACTGCTGCTAACCTGCGGGGAAGGGCTGACAGCAGCACAGAGGTGCACACCCTGGACATACAGCCTTGCTTATTCCCAGTGGTACTGCAATGACTGTAATTAATGTGATTATGGATGCCGTCCCTGACTTCCAGGACCTGTGCCACCTTGGCTGCACATGTAGCCCTTCTATGCAGTGGTGTCCCAAAATGGGACAGGGCATGCTCCCATGCCCAAGGACCTCTGCACCCCCACCACCACCGCAGGCGTCTCCCAGTCGTTTGTGCATCCCACCCTGCTCCCAGCCAGAGCCCGCTGCCTTTCACAGACCCTTGGTAGCGAGCTGGGACTGTGCCAGACCAGACATTTACTCCTCCTTCCTTGCTGGCCTTTCTGAAATATTTTCCACACCCCTGCAGGTGACGAGGGATTTCTCACCTTCTGCAAATCCTGCGTGTGCTGCTGCTTTTTCCCTGGTTTCCCAAGTCGTGCCGCGACTTCCCGGTTTGCCATGGAAGGACTGCGCGCTCAGCCCGTCTGCACTGTTACAAAAGCTGGTAAGTGCCGAGATGAAAATACGAGCTTTTTTCTGTAGGGTGGTTCTACAGTTCTGTAACTACTGGAAAGTATGTCTGCACTGGGAGGGGAAGGGAAAGAGAGGCTGCTTGGGCTTTATTGCTTTGATTTAAATAAAAAAGAGATTCCTCTATAAGAGCTGGAGGTTCTTTGGTGCTTAGGAAGGTTTTACGATGTTCTGCCCAAGCAGCACTGAAGCAGTACACGAATGCATTGCAGAACAGTAACCAGAACGCAGGACGGGGGATCACGGCACAAAGCAGGCCGCTATGAAAAAATGAAAAATCTGTACATAAAGAAACATGGAGGAACGAGAGGAGCACGAAAGTGCAACTAAGGCCGCAGCCTGGGTCCAGTGAGAAAGCAGATACGTTGGCACCCGAAGTTTTGCTTGTATCTGATGAAAAAAAGTTAACCAACATGATTTATCCCCCAAACTGAACTTTTCCAAAGCGTGGGGATGTCTGAAAGCAGGACTCTTGTCCGAAGGGTCTCCGCAAACGCTATATTGTACACAGCGGTATGATTACAGTGAGCAAGAACCAGGAGATCCTAAAACACGCTGACAGCCCCTAACATGCCTTATTGTGCTCCAGCCCGCTCGGTACAGTGGGGAGGACCACCCACAGCTCATAACAGCCATCATGGAAAATTGCACGGGCTGGCCTAGCTAGCCATAATTGGATGGGCAAGAAATTGAGTTTTCCAGCTTCCAGAGCTGTTTACTTGACCTGCTTTAATTTTAGCTGAGATGGAATAATGTGTTTCTCAAGGAAATATTCGGGCATTGTCACTTTTTAGCCTAATAAATCTCATCTTCATGAGTGTCTCTAAGATGTTCACATTTCTAATGGCAAAGAATGCAAACTCTTTTGCCATTGTAGATTAAATCGAGGGTAGTGTACAGCTAGCAGCTCTTACACTGAACCGACTGAACCGCTTGAAAGTTTTACAGGAGCCAACGTGGGGGTTTTTCACCATATCATTTGGCCTGCTTTTTCCCACTCTGCCGGCCTGCAATTTACTACTTCTGACATATCCCTAATGAAAGTCCTGGTGTGCCAGTGTCACCTTGAATTATGTTTATTTTGAAAGCTTGTGGACATCCCTGTTGCACCCACCCCACCCCCCGGGGATAAGCGCTTTGGGACTGACTGCTGAGAATCGGTATTGGCGTGTGTTTACTTTGCTCCAAGTCCAGCAGCTCTTTGGGCTGAAACCTGAGAAGAGGCAACCACGCGACTGCCTAGGCAACGTATGGGGGCTGCGGAGCCCCGCGCTCTTGTGTCCGTGCAGGCAAGCCTCCGTTTACGGGACGATGTAATAGCAAGGAGGGTTTGCACCAGCAGGGTTTGTTTTGGAGAGGTTTTTGCCCATGGTGCCGTTGGGTTCTGACGACACGCTAACTCCAAAGTTGGCCTGCACGTTTCAGCTGGAAGTTTATGCCACAGCAATTTTGGAGTGATTGAAAAAGCCATAAAAAGGTGTGAAACGCAGCGCCCTGGCACACAGGCCATGGGCAATGGGAAGCTGGTGTCTCCAGAGAGCCCCGGTGCTTTGGGCGTTCCTCACTGCCAGAACGAGCCTTTGACAGCCTGGGCAGCACGGCACAGCTTACATCGGCCTTAGGCTGCTCTCATGTACGCCTCGGCCATAACTCACTTACCCAGGCCCCAAAACAGGGTGTTTGTTGACCTTTCTAGTCCTGCATCAGTCTGGCTTGGGGGTCTTTAAAGCCACTAAAGCCAGGCACCGCTGTCCTAGCAGCACTCTCACAGTAAGGCTGTTGGAGCTGTTGAGGCTTTCAAACCATTTTTTTTGCAATAGTTTTATTTACCAAAACTTGGGACTGTAGCACAAAAGAAAGAGCTCGGTAACTTACACTTTGGCCAAAATCACACGGTTGTCACAAACCAGGAAAACAACACGTTTTAAGGAAAACTGAAAACATTTCCAGAAACTGAATCAGTACCGGCATCTCCTCTCCCCTCCGCTCCCCACTGCCTGGAGGCACACTCCTCCGTTTGGGCCTGAGGTACACTGCCAGGGCATGGGAAGAAACTCATCCAGCCTTCCACGCTAACGAGAGTCCCTCTGACTCGGTTTGCCTTGCCCTCATGGCAACGGGATCACGCTTTCTGCAGCTCAGTAAGGGCTCCCGTTTTCCAGGCTTTCGCTTTCCAGTGTCTTTCAGCACTGCCAAATCTGTTCAGGTTACTGAGAACAATAATAATGTCATCCAACTGACTTTTACTCCTTTATATTCTGGCTTGAAAAATCAAACTGAGAAAAAAAATCGTAAACTCATTAAGGCTTAATCTAAAACAAGAGTTTGGCGCCAAATGTCCATGTTTAGCCTGTTCATTCCGAAACAAGTGTCCTCTCAGACAGGGATAACGCGTAAGGGGTGCGGATGACAAACAACACGTTTGTAGGATCTGTATTCACTCTGAACAGGAGGGAAAAAGAAGTGTATATTTACCAGTAATTAACATTTTAACTAGTGTTTGGTGAAATCCATAATGTGATTAAAAAAATGAGAATCCCTGGATTACAGGGAAGAGCAATTACCTAAATGAAAACTACTGAAAAGTTGCGCAGAGGTATATAATAATAATAATAAAAAAGATCCCCCTCCCCAGTGGGAACTGATTACACGGCAATCCATGCCACTTAGTCAAATATCAGCAGAGGATCCCACAGACCCATAATTAGCGACGTAACAAGCCGAGCCTTGAGAAAACAAGCCGGTCCTCAAGACGGCAATCTTCCTCGCTAGCACCCATCCACCAGGCTGCATCTGACGGAGAGGAGGAGGCGGGCGAGGCAATACGAGGGCCGGCAGAGCCAGCAGGGAGTGCCCCGTGTGCTGCTCCGAGTGGCCCTCAAGGGGGTGAAAGGGAAGGGTAGGAGGGGGCAAAGCAGTCGTGCCCCCCCCCAAGAAAAAAAAAAGAAAAGAATGAAAAAGAAGGGGAAAGAATCCCACTTGCTTCTGCAGAAGCTGCCTAGCGACACACAACTAATTACTACGACTGGTCCCCTGTTTGCAGATCTCGTTATCAGTAAAAATAATACTAAAATGAGCCCTAGCAGTCTGGATATCTGCAATTACAGCGTGAATTGCATGAGAGGATTATATGAAGTGCTCTTGGCGTGGAGGGTGGGGGACCCGGGCGCTGCGCTCGAGAGCCGCCAGCAGCTGCTGCGGGGCTGTGCACCTGCTGCTCACCAGGCTGTTTGCACCGCCCGGAGAAACCCGCGTCGCCCCGCCGCGCTGCGCCCCGCCACGCTGTGCCCCGCTGCGCCCCACCACGCTGCGCCCCGCCACGCTGTGCCCTGCCACACCGCGCCCCACCACACCGCGCCCCGCCACACTGCGCCCCGCCGCGCCGCGTCCCGCGCCCACCCGTGCCCGAGGAGGGCTGGCGCTGGGGGGGCCGGGAGGGGGGGAAAAGGGGATCCTCTGCCTAAGGAAGGTTTGCTGAAGCGCCGTGAGAGGCGTCTTAGGGTGGCGAGGGGGGATCTGAAGACGGAGCGTGGGGCCAAAGCGGGCGAGCCGGCTCCATTTGAATGCAGAGGCAGCAGACAGAGTGCGAGCTGAGATTGGCAAAGTTTCAATGTAAATCCAGGGGGGCAAGGGGGATGGGGCTGGGATGAGAAGAAAGGACTCTTTTACTGTTTCATGCTTCTAAGTCCTGCCGATCAGCATAAGCTCGGCTCGACATTCTGGGAATAGCAATGAGGCACACACAACAATCAAAACACCCTAAATCTGTTTGATGATTCAGACACTTCGTGCATCTGCACCGACAAAATGGGACTTCAATTAAATAACTTGCAGATTTCCACAGAGGGGGGAAAAAGTCGGGGGAACATGAGGATTTTTAATTAGTAACTCCGAATACAAGCTGTTTTTTTAATTAGGTGTTTGCACTACCACTTTATTCTTAAAGGGAGATTTGTAAGCGCGTGGGATTGTTGTGAAAGAGGATCCTGGACAGTTTGTTCCTAACATTTTGTTGCAGCCTGCATTTGCCCCTCAGCGGCTTTTCTTTAGCAAATGAAACTCAGCTACAAGTCCAAGGAAGTTGTGCAAATTAAGGCCGAGAGTTTTTTGAAAGCTTTAAGTGCATAAATGTATCCATAAATATATGCAGGCGTGTGTGTAGTGCCCAGGATACGTTTTAAGGCCCTGCAACGGTTTTCCTGCGTTGCAGATTGATCTCTGTGGCTAGCCTAGTTATACACAGAGCGGGGCCGTGGAGAGGACGCACGTAGCGGTACCACGGCGGGGCTCAAACAGAGCCAGGGGAAGTCTGTTGCAAAGTTGAAAGAAATTCCCGTATGACTTTACTACACTGCAGCCACCGCCTTTAGTCGGAGCAAACCACTAATGACTGCAAGCCTCAGAGCCTGAAAAATGATGGGTGAAATCCCAGACCCTTTGAAGTCATTGAGCGCTTTTCATTGACCACTGGGGTCAGGATTCACGCTCACCATCTCCCCAACGTGCTCTGGCACGGCACAGTGATGTACATGTTGCTCACACGCACGTGAACCTGCAACACCTCCCCGCCAAAAGGCATCCTCTCTGTGGCAGGCTGTGATTTTGGAGCCTCAGAAAACAGGGCTGGTCTTTTTAGTAGACTGACCAGCCAGTGATACTGGACACCTCTGTGTTGATTTTAAAACCATTACCCGAGAGGAAGCTGTGGCATTAACATACTTTTGAATCTTTATGTCTTGGTTCTTGGGCACCTTTTGCTTTGCCAAAACTTTTACAATGACGCGGAAGAGATTGAAAGTTGGATTTCCTCCCCTCCTCCCCCTTTTCCTACCAGGGGTACAGCAAGGACACCATGTAAAGAGGGACCATCATCATTTATCCAAATGCAAACAACTCGAGGTATGAGGATTTACCACAGACTGACTTTCTTTTTTAAAAATTTATTTCATGTGTTAATACAAAGACTATTTAGCAGAAGTAGAATGCCAGGATTTGCATATGAATAGGTACGTAAAGATCAACTAGATCAACTCATTAGGGCCTGAACATCTAAACATAGGGAAGTCAAAGAGGCCAGAGCTCAAGAGCCCGGCTGCTGAGATTCCCAGTGCCTAATCCAAGCAAAGCTGATCGTTTCAAACGCATTACTGCTTTTCCTGCCTCAACAAAAAAAAAACCACCCTTTACCTGAAATCAAAGCTCAGTCCAAGGAGAAAAGAGCCTAACGATTGTGCCTGGGACTCAATTCCTTCCTTTGCCACAGGCTTTCCTCGCGGCATTGGGCAAGTCACTTAGGAGGGGACTCGCCTCACCCAGCAGCGGCTGTCTGGAAGGGAGGGATTTTAACGGCCTCGTCATCCGGGCTCCCTTGGCGGGCACTTTCCAAAGGGCCATTCATTCTCACTGCAGTATCCCCTCCCAAGACAGCGGCTAAGGCTCGGGCTGCAGGTGCTTATCTCGTCCTCGTGCCTATGCCAAGAGTGTCGCAGAGCAGCGCAGGCTGAAATGAGTATGGAGCCCGATGTGCCTCAGTTCATCATCTGTAAAATGGGATTAAGTGATTAATGCTACCTCTGTATCTCGTGGGTGAGTTAGGAAGTAGGATATATTATAAAGCATGCGATGTTCAGATATTAAAATAGTGGGAGTGATATGGATGCCGTGAAAAGATAAGGTCCTGATCCAGTATCTGTGGCAACCAAGGGAATCTCTCCTCTGGCCTTTTGTGGGTATTAGATCAATCAATCCCCAGTGACATTATCCATTCACTGCAGAGTAAGTGAAGGTATGGCCAGAATTCTTCCACTGGCAGAGAAGGGAGAGGGTATGGGAAAGCCCTGACCTTACTCTATGCTTGAATAGTAGGAAGAGGGAAAGCACAAACAGGCTTTCAAAGCTGCCTACAGGATTTGGACACATCAGCTTATTAATGTTAGCGGAAATTGGGCATCCACATCTCTGGAAATTTCAGCCTCTGCATTTACAACACAAAAAGAGCCCAACCACAGAGGAGATATTTCCCTAATCTTGCCACCACTGCAGATTTTTGTTTGAGCTTCCTTGGATTAGACCTTTAGCAAACGGCGCTGCTCGGATGTTACGGGAAGGACACGTTTACTCCTCACCCACGCCGAGGCGCAGCAGCCCGGTGTCAGGGCAGCATATTCTCATGGCAAGATCCTCAGCCTGTCATTAAATCCGTCTTTTGACCTTGGGCAAGTCACTTAACCTCAGTTTCCTCTGACTGTAAAATGTAGATAAAATATTCCCTGCCTCACGGCGGCGTGGGGAAGATTAACAGTTAGGCATTGTTCGGAGAGCCTTGAATAAGAGCTGTGAGAGCATGCGGAGTGCTGTTTCTATTGGATACTGCTTTCTCTGCCGACACACAGAAGGGCTGACTTTTAAACTGGCAAGAAGCCCGGGCCCGTGACTAGTGGTGTGCTCCATTTGAATGCACAATAACTACAGTTGCATGCACAAATTGGGAATCCGTGCATGGAGGCTGGACACACGGTTGTTTACCGAACAGAAGAGTTTCTCTCGCGCGCTCGCTGGAAAGCGGAAGGGCTCCACTTATCAGGTGGAAAAAGCAATGCCGCCACCCGGGCGATATCAGGCAGGTTCTAGGCAGCACCTCGGACAGGTTAGCAGGGTGTAATATTGCTCCCTCCAGAGACGGTAAGGCGGGCACTTTGTGTTGGCCTGAGTTAAAATTTCACACTCGTTTTACAACTCTCGCAGGTTTAAGTGTGCTAGACCAGATCCTTTCGTGGCAGTTGAGAAGGGGAAAGTTCCGCAGGTCTGACGCCTGTAAATCGGGACTGAAACAAACGGCCTAAGTGCCCTTCACACTGAGATAAACTGGACTTGGCTGAGGACCTGGCACTCTCTGCGTGCAAACCCAGGACCAAACCACAGCCGGGGCAGCCCATGGGTCACGCGAGGGCTGGGGAGCGCTGCTGTGCGGGGCTGGGTGCCGGCACCCCGGGCAGAGCGGCGGGAGGCTGGGCGGGACGGCGCTCGGGGCTGGGCTGCGATGGCAGTGGTGCGCAGCCGGGCTGCGGCGAGCTGTGGCGGCGGGAGGGGCGGCTGCTCGCCCCTGCCACGCTGCCTGCTCCCCAGGCTCTTCCCAGTGCCGTAGCTCCAGGAGGAAAAGAATCTCCTGAACAAGGTGGGCGTGAGCGGAGGAGGAAGAGGGAGCGAGGGCAGGGAGGTGCTGGCTAGGACAGCGCTCTTTTTCCCACTCACACGGAACCCCTTTTGCTACAGCACCCAAACCTTTAACCGGGAATGTCTCGTCCCTCTGGGCTCTCTGCTTTCTGCCTGGCTGCCACTGGCAGTATCCAGAAGAGATGGCAGCGAGCTTTTCCGTCTGCTTTCCCGTGCCATTCAGCTTCAGGGCCACCCTTGCTCCAAGCACGTCCTGCTTACAGGTGCCTTCCCATGCCCCAGGCTGGGATCCGTGCCGCGGCCCCGGGCTGGGATCCGTGCCGTGGCCCCGGGCTGGGATCCATGCCATGGCCCCAGGCTGGGATCCGTACCGCGGCCCCAGGCTGGGATCCGTGCCGTGGCCCCAGGCTGGGATCTGTGCCGTGGCTGCAGCCTGGGATCTGTGCCGTGGTCCTGGTCTGGGATCCATGCCGCGGCCCCGGGCTGGGATCCGTGCTGTGGCCGCAGGGTGGGATCTGTGCCGTGGTCCTGGGCTGGGATCCGTGCTGTGGTCCTGGGTTGGGATCCGTGCTGTGGTCCCGGGCTGGGATCCGTGCCGTGGTCCCGGGCTGGGATCCGTGCCATGGTCCCAGGCTGGGATCCGTGCAGGGGTGGATGTTCCTCGCACCTCAGCACGCTAGAAGGCGACGATGTTCTCGGGTGGCATCAGGCCCTGCTGCCGTGTCTACGGGGAAGAAGCAGGCTGCGTAGGTCTCTCTTCAGGGTGGGTGAGCAGCACCAGCTTAGGATGTCCCCATCGCTACGGCTTATCTGCTTTAAGCAGTAATACACTAATTTACTACTGTGGTAGGAATGATTGAAATATTTAGACATAATGGAGGAAGTTTAATAGGGTCTACTGAGAAACCCAGGTGTTTAGATCAGCTTAAAAATAATAACCTTCTCCCCTGCTGAGCGCTTTCTTTTCACAATAAGCTCAGCTTTTATTCTTAACCATAAAGACTACCTCAGACAGGAAATTATTCACGTGATTGGTCTTTACAAGTAGCGGAGGGTTTAAACTCGGGGCTGGAGAGGTCATTAGTGGACAGCCATGTGATTAACCTTTGCTTGCCCGTTCCTTTTCACACTTTGTTAACAGCTCCCATTATTGCCCTTCTGTGTCTCAAGGAAGTAGTTTATTGACAGTATTAAAAATACATAGCTACAAATTCCAAAGAGCCCATCCTTGTGTAAAACCTCCGCTGAGTTCTCGCCAGAGGACGTCGATGGGGCAGAGCCCCTCCATTTCTGCTGAAAGGGAATCTAGGAACGAGTTCGCCCATTAACACTGGATTTGAGGTAACATCTGTTTGTTTTACCCATCACGGGACCTCTTTCCCAGCCTGTCTCAGAAAGTTTTATACCACAAAAAAGGCTAAGGTTTAGTTAAAGAGCAGCGCTAGTGCTTGCCTTCACGGACCGCAGCTCAACAGGAGTCACACCAGACGCTCGGTATCTCTTTGAGTAGGGGTGGCATCCAAAGGACTTTGAAATCTTGGTCAAAATGATGCAGTCTGAGCTTTCAGTGCTGCCCGGTTTGATTTGGAGACAATTCATGTGCTAGTTGTGCGTTTTCAAACCGAAAGGGCAGCCTTGCATTTCCGTCCTGAGCCACGCTGTGCCCTGGTGCTCGCCGAGCGCCGGCCGGGGAGCGCGTGCCCCACTCCATCCACGTGCCCCACTCCATCTGCGTGCCCCACTCAGTCCATGTGCCCCACTCAGTCCATGTGCCCCACTCCGTTCTCACACCCCACTCCATCCTCGCGCCCGCCGGCGGCATGGCCCCCTCCCTCTGACACGCACGGGCCCACGAGGTCTGGTGCACGGGAGGGTCCCTGACCCCAGCCAAAGAAACCAAGCCACAGGAAAAGCAGCGTGAAGGCAAAAGTGAAAAGTCAGGAAAGAGGAAGGGAAGTTCCGCGAATGCGATGCCAAGGGGCAGCACCCTGCACCTGCCTGGGCTTCGCAAGTGTCCTGCACCACACTGGTAGTGAGGATTGCAGCAACAAGAACAGACTGCGGGGGGCAGGGGAGAGGGGCGCCCCCTTCACTTATTTATTTTGCATTGCTCTTGCAGGGTAAGTTCAAGGGGGGGTGAAAGGGGGGAGGTGTTCGGTGGGGGCCTTCCCAAAGCTAAGGGGCCTTTTGGACAGAAAGGAGAGTGTCGAGGCATCTTGACAGAAAGTGGCTGAATGTGCCTTTTCTCGTGAGCTCCTGTGAGCTGCTGGGCATTTCCACACACAAAGGGGCACTTTCTTGGCAGCTGAGGAGGAGGAAGGGCAGAAGTCAGAGAGGGCAAAGGAGAAAGGCAAAGGGGAACATCAGTTTATGAATGCAAAACGTACAGTAGATTTTTTTTGTCAGTAGAACATGTACACTGAAGAGAGCCCCCGGGCAGCCGTAACTTCCTCAGCTGGCGTTTATTTGGCAGAAACCCCAAGCCTCAGCGCATTTACCAGCGCTGCAGGAAGCATCCACCCACGCCGTCAGTCGGCCCGGGCTCAGCCTGGCGGGGCGCTGAGCCCCTGCAGCTCCCCCTGAAGGTGCTCAGTGCTGTGGTTCTCGGCACCTTGCGGGGACGAGGCCATAGCCCAGGGTGGCCGCAGCCCCGGGTTGGACCCGCAGGTCCCAGGGTCTGCTGCTGGGCAAGGCAAAGGCACAAAGCCTGGGGGCCGGGATCCCCGCTCAGCCTTCCCTTCTCCAGGCTGAACAAGCCCAGCTCCCTCAGCCTTTCCTCCTAGGGGAGATGCTCCAGTCCCCCCATCATCCTTGTTGCCCTCCCCTGGACTCTCTCCAGGAGTTCCTCATCCTTCTTGAATCGGGGAGCCCAGAACTGGACCCAGTGCTCCAGGTGGGGTCTCCCCAGGGCAAGAAGTGTCTGTTCAGCAGCATAAAAGCATTTTATCAACAACAGAGCAGAGGCGTGAGTGCCGCTGTAACAGCGAAGGGCCTCCGACCGCCGCGCCTCAGTCATTTACCTGTACCGCGTTACGAGCCTCTAATTAAAGCTGCGCCAGAGCTTCTGCATATTCTCAGCTTTCTGGAGTTTATCACTTGACTTTAAAAATTAGCTGCTGGCTAAAATTTGTCATACAAGGACTTACATGGGAGCATGTTTTAAATAATAATAATAAACACCCACTTTGACAGCTTTATAAGTTATTACAGTGTTTCAAAAAAGAAATCTGTCAGTTCGGGTTTTCTTAGGACCCCCTGGAAATGATGCTGTCTGTTAAGCAGCAGGCCCTGACGTCGGGCGTTGTGTGTAAGCGCTGGGAGTGAAGCCAAGGCCCGCAGCTGAGGCGTGTTTCCAAAAGAAGTTACCGCAGGTGTGTTTTATTAACTCACCTCCCCGACTATTTCTTCTGCATTTCGGGTCAGGAGCTTCAAGGCTGGGTCTCCCTGCCCTGCTCCTGTTGTTCGGCTCTGGCTGTGGCACAAAGGCAAGTGGCACTTGGACGAGGTCTTGTTGTGCTGTTGTTTTGTTTGGGGTTTTGGTTGCGGGGTTTTATGTTGTTGGGTTTTGTTGGTTTTTTTTTTTATGGCATAAAAAACTGAAAGTTGGCTGAAGTTGAGAGCTCTCAGCTGGAGTTGTTTTGGTTTGCATTGCTCCTTCTTGCACAGTGGAGGTGTCAAGGTAGGATTAGAGGCTGTGCTTCCTTGCTCCGGTGCTGGACCCAAGCTGGAGTCATCCTGAGCCTGATCTGCCTTAGAGCAGGACTGGCGAGACACAGAGCGCCCCGACTTTCCCCTGTCCCTTTCTCCTGTGCTGGGCGCCAGTCACCCGCCGGCCACCACTCGACAGCAGCAGCACGGTGAGAGTCCTCAGCACTGTGCTCTGATCGGGGCTTTTGTGTGGCTGAATACGGGGCTCCATGGCGGGGGGTCTCTTCTGCCCTAAGTCCCAGCTCTGCTCTTTCCTTGGATGAGCCCAGAGAGCTCCCTGGGAATTGAGTGCATTTTGGGGAAGCCTTGAGCATGCTGTAAATGAAGGGATTTGGTGCTGGGTAGGCAAATAAGGGTTTTCTCAGTCATGCAGTTGTTTCTGCCTGTGAGCTACCGTACTTCAAATGCTCCTTACGCTGCTGTCCTCTCCCTGTAGCCGTCACTCGCTCCCTTGGGAAGGGCGCATCCACGTGCCGCCAGCAGCAGAGGCTGGTTGCTCACCTGAGACCGCAGGCGTAGCGTAACTGCAACACCCTGAAGGCAGAAACGCCTCTTGCTCTGAACCCTGAGGCTGCTCAGGGTCCTTGGCGTTTGCTTGCGTGTTGTTTCTGTACTTCCACACTCAGGAATCGGCAGGGGTTTCAGTTACTGACAATATTCACTTTTCTGAGCACGTGTACCTTCAGCCGTGTAGCCAGGGCATGTCTAAGCAGCTCTAAGAGGCTGTTCTTTCTCCTTACGTTGGCTAACGTGACTTCAAATATCCTAGCCTGAGCAGGGTTTTGCAAGCATGCTAAGGTTTTGGGGAAGGGAAAGTCCTTTCAGGGCACGCCTCGGTGTTTTAAATGCACAGAAACCTCATTTCCTACCTTAGCAGTGGGCTCGTGGCTGTACGCATCTGACCAGAGCAACCCAAACCCGATTGCCTTTCTGACACAACTTTGTGGCCAAGATTTCCCATGGTAAGGTTGGCTTTGTTAAGGTTGGCTTTGTTGGGGTTTTATTGGTTTTAAGTTCTGGTTGCCGCTATGTTTGATACACCTGTAATGATCTGGAAGGGTGACGCAGGCTGGGGGGCCCCACGTTGGGATCTGAGCTTCACCACAAGCTGGTGGGATAGAGGAAATCCCTGCAGGAACCTGTGTCTCCCTTGCTCCCGCAGTAAAAGCGGACGGGCAGTGCTTCCCCGCTCCACGTCTGGCTGAGAGCTTTCAGCAGGACACCCTTCTTACTGCTTTGGTGGGGCGGGTGGCTTGCTTGGGTGGGTTTTTTGGCTGACAGCTCTAGTTCTTGCTATAATGCCAACATTAAGTAATGAGGAATGAGTGACACCACGCTTCTTCCCACCCCGTGCAGGGTCCACCCTGCCGCAGGCTGATTGGCTTTGGTGGCGAGAGATGAGCAAGCCCCTACGCATGGGGAATGGCCACAAAGGAGGGAGGAAGGACAAGGCTAACTTTTTTCGGCAGTGTTTTATTTTGAAATCCCGAGCTGAATGGTTTGCACTAATGTGCTGGCACAGGGGAGAAGAGATGCCAAGGAAGTTTTAATATTGCAGCGTTAACACAGTTTTAGGCCTTTTCCCTGCCCCCATCCATTTCTGCCCTGGGAGTCACGTTGACAAGCACGTTCTGTGGCATCGCTGTCTGATGTGTATATGAGATCTTTGTGTGTTTCTACCTCATGCTGAATTTTAATTGCGTTTTTAATATCTTCAGAAAGAACTTTCTTATAACTGGAATGTCAAAATATCAAATCCAGCTGGGTAGGACCTCCGTTTCGTCCTGGGCAGCACTGCTTTGGGTTCCTCCTCTCGGCGCGCCGTCCACACCGACCGGCACCGCGGTGCCTGGCTGCCTTTTCCACGGTGCCGTCTTAGGGTGCCTGGTGCTTGGGCTGCCAGGACAAAAGCTGATTCAGACCAGCCTGATGCTCAGGTATACTGAGAACTAAACCTCAAGCAGATACCATCAGAACACATTTCACTTGTGACCTTTCACAGCCAATGAATTGGAGGGATTTTCCTTTGCTGTGGATCAAATTTAAAACTACTTCCCAGGAGTGAAAGGTCATCACGTGGAGTCATGATATCCAGCTAAATACAGCTAAATAGAACTCGTTAGCATCACAATGAACAGAGTTATATATTACCTGGTCTGGAGGATGACTGAGCAGAGCAGGAGGAGGGGTAGAGCAAAGGAACAGATCCCTCATCACCCTTAATAAAGCACCGTAATAGCAGAGGAAAAGCACGGAGAGCAGAATTTGATTAAATCTGCCCTTTAAATCTGTTCCTTTTGGCCAGCAATGTGAGGGGCCAGAAATACATGGGAAGTGTCGCATAAAGGATGTATTCTCCTCTTGCTGTGTTTGCATTCACGGGAGTTACAGATCCGCCAAAGTGAGAATATTCTATACGGCAGCTCCTGGCAGGGCTTTGATCTCCAGATACAGCCCGCGCCGAGGAAAAAGGAAATCCAGCGATCTCGTGTCTGAAATCAGATTCCCTCGGAGGGGCGAGCTGCACCTTTAGGCACTATCTGATTGGCAGAAGGATCTGGTTTATAAGTGGATCCGTGACCTCTTTTATCCCTCCCAGCCATCTCCCTCCTGGGGAGTATTTCTTGCTCTCCAGGCCTTTCCTAGCGACTGCTATTTCAGCCTTCCTGTTTCTGGTTATGCTTCAGGAAGGGGATGCTCTTCAGACCGAGCGCCGAGCTGCACGGCTCCCTCCTCGGCATCGGCAGCAGGTCAGGGGATGTGAAACGAATGCAGGAGGCTTTGGGAAGTGCTTTGGGATCTTTGGTGAAGAGGCTGTCTCAGATGGAAAGGATCTACACACAAACCTTGGCACTGCTGTCCTGTGAAGTGAATGGCTCATAGTCAATCATTTACCTTGGTGATCTGGATTGCCGCTCCCCCCTTGGCATGGTTGTATGCAGTCTCTATTTTCTGGGGGAGGGAAGGGTGGATGAGATCAAAGAGAAGGATCAGCTCCTTTGTTTATTTTAAATGAAGCACTATTTGAATTCTCTCAACCTTTTTCACAAGTGGTTCCTTTGCTTACATATATTGCTTTGGCTTTTCTGTGCTTATTCAAGGCTTAATGTTCATAACAGCCAAGCAAGTTCCTGTCGTTAGCAGCCAAATAGAGCTGGGCATCTACAGAGGCTCTTCTGCTGTTTAATTTGGAAAGGGAACATTGGGATTTCTGCTCTGGCTTCCAGCATAACCTGGGCTCTGGGCTGCTGCACCCAACAAGCCTACCTCGGCTAGCACATCCCCGAGGACAGGCACCTCTTCCCCATGTGCTGGCTTCCAGCTCTGGGTGATGCCATTCTGCTACCGTAGGTGGTATTGGATTTCTTCTCTGGCTGGTTAAGCAGGACCCGAGCTGGGGAAAATGTTAAAGAAATAAATTGGATTTTGAGCACCTTGCGGCTCCAATGCCCTGTTCCAAATCTCCCCCCGCTCCTGCCCCAGGCCATGCTCTCCTGCTCCCTCTCAACACCAGAACCAGCAATCCGCCGCAGTTCAGGAGCAGGGGCAGATGTGGCTCTGAACAGAACCAGATTTTCCCAAGCCAGCTGCGCGTGTCAGTAAGGCAGCAAGGGTTCTGCTCCCTGCGAAACCGCCGGCGGTGCCGCGGCTGAGATCCACAGGCAGCAGTGCCTCTGCTGGCTGCGCGGGCAGCGTGGCTGCGTTTGGAGTGCCAGACCCCAACCATGCCCTTCCCAAGCTGGGGACCCTCGCCCCTTCCGAGGGCAACTCTTCCATCTCTTGCCCCAGGTGCGATGCTCCAGTCACACCTGCAAGCGGCGTGCTCGGGCAGCTGAAAGCAAGCACGTAGGCCAGACGGGCAGGAGCGCTACAGAAAGGGGGTCAGCAATGAAAATTCACATTGATGCGTGCTAGACCAGGGATTAGCTGCGGTGGGTGTAAATTATCTTGTTAATGTACCCAAATGAGCCGCCACTCGATGCTAGCTGTCCCTCTCTTAATGGTTCACTTACCGTGAATCACTGAGGAGATCTCAGTGGAGGATGGTCCTGGGAGAAGTCTGGAATATTTACTCTTTTTTTTTTTTTTTTTTTAATTTTAAGAATAAAACTTGTGTTTAAATGACTTCTAATAAACCTACCATCCATGTACTGGAAATACCTCAACATTTCCACCCCTGCCTGAGGCAAGCTCTGCTGGAGTTAGGCAGTGCTGATTTACACCAGCTGAGGACCCTGATTTGATTTTATTTTATTTTTATTGGGGGTTTTTGTCCTTGGTTATAAAACTTTTACTAGCTGGAGGAGATCACATTCCATTCGGGAGCTCGCTTTATGTTCTTCAGATAGGAAATCATCGCCTTGGTGCAGACAAGTTTCAGCATTTCAACCTTGAGAAAAGGGGGGGCAGGCGGGGGGAGCAGATCTGGACTTCCTAAGTGAAGCGCTTCATGGGGATGGGGAAATGCCTCCAGCAGGAGCAGGCAGAGGGAGCCTGTTCTACAGGGAACATCTGGAAACGGAGACACACATAGTGCTTTGCTTTGTCCTTCCAGAGCTGCAGGGAAATTCTGGCCCAGAAACCGCTGCCGGCTCTGAGTCCGGGCTCTCCCCATCACCCGCAGCCCCCTCCTTTCCCAAGGGCTCGCCCTGCCCACCGCGGGCATTTCCCAGGCTAAGGCCGCTGGCGCACGTAGTGCAATACGGTTGGTGATCTGTCATCTTCAGCAGGGGAATCGGCCACCTCTCTCTGCCCTGTGTTTTAATGAGGAAACGATCTTCCTCCCCTGCTTTTAATGCAATATGTCTTTTTGGATTATTGGAATGCCGTGTACACCTGAGCCACTGCTGAGTGATTCTATCAGTTGGGTTTATCCTAGAATTGTTCCGTGCTTTTGTGGTTTCTAAGGCAACCACACTTTTTGAATGAGCTGCAGAGTAAATGAGGGTACCCAAAATACGTGACGGGTCGACCTGTGTGATGTGCCGCTGGTACGCGAAGCACACGCGTGTGGCCGTTCAGCTCTTAAAACATTGAAGGCTAAATGGTGTCTTGAGCTCTTACAGACCCCCATTTCCATCGGCCTCAGGTCTGCCTTTGCTGGTACGGGACACGGTGCTTGGCTGTGAAAGACCAAGCAGAGCCTTGAGGGTGACAGGCTGGGCCTTGAGGAGCTCAGCAGGTTCAGGCCATTTCCACGTGAAAAGAATTGGAGAAATCCTGGGAGTTTTATCATGATCGTTGCTCTAAGTGTGATTATGGGGATGAGAGGGCTTATTTCTCTGTTTTTCTAAATATTTAAACTCATCAGGAATCAAGGTACTGGAATTCTGAACTTTCCAGTCTCCTTTTCTCTGTTTTGTAAGGGTCTCTCCTCTCCCCAGAAACTGGACTTTCTGTGTGTTTGAAGATAAATGATTTTCCCAGTGCAGATCAGTTCGGAGCTGCAGGAATCTTTCTTGTTTATTCTGAGGGTAATTTTGCCACTAACGAAACTGGAAGTGGCGTGGCAGCGAGATGATTTCCCCTGCCCCTGGCACCACGTGAACGTGAAATCGCAGCCTGCGAGCTTGGAGAGGGGCGGCTCTGGGTGTCAGGATCAGGCCCCCGCGCTTGTACCGGCAGCGCCCAGGGGCACCGATGGGAAATGGCCTGAGCAAAGCGTGGCTTTCCTCTTCTGCCTCCCCCTGCCTCCCCAGCTCCTCGTGGCTTTGCACTATGCCTGTGGGTATTTTGACGCTTCCACATCAGCACAAACCCAGGCCACCTGCACCGTCTTTTGGACCAAACAGGTAAAGGAGACTTTTTATAATGTCAGATCTACAGTGCAGCGTAAGACACGCTTCCAACTCTTGTGCACACCTCTTTGGCACGGAAAACTTTGATGCCAGCCTTCCTCTTGCTTCATTTTTATGTGGTACAGCCCTGGCACTTCTCGATTCCTGCCCCTCCACCCCCAAAGAAATACTTGTTTAATAGATTTTGCATTGCCCTTGCGTTTCCATTTTTAGCACATGCAGATGTGCTCGCTCTGATGGAACCTTTCATTTTGCTAAATGGGGAGAAGGATTTTTGCACACACCGATTAGGATTTTATAAGAAAGAGATCCAAGGAAGGTTCCTGTGTAGGCTAGGTCCAAGGTTCCTTGGCAACAGACAGGGGGGAAAAACTTACAGAAATTTCCTTCATGATATCCTCTTTTCCTCATACGTAATCTCCTGTGTTGTGACTCTTCTTCCCCCGAGCCTCCCCCCCCGGCCCCCCCCCAGTTTCTCTTCCCATGAAGGCAGGTAGGTGTAGGGGTAGGTACTGGGACTGTTCAAAGATGTGCTGGAAACATGCAATCGCCAATTCTCCTCTGAGCAGCCAACGTTATTCTCCCTTTGGTCTTGATTTCAGCTGAACAAAATTCAAGGTGATGCCCACCGAAACGTCACCGGTTAAGCTGTCTTCATTCTGCCTCTGCCACTGGGAGTGAAAACATAGAAAAGCATTTCAGTTTCCAAACCCAAGCATTCACTTTCCTTAATCTGAGCAAGAGAATTCAACAGCAATTTATGAACCCATTCTGGGACATCCTTGCCATGTTTCCAAGAAAAGCTGGGTAGCCCCTGCTGAATAAGCCAGCCTGTACAATTGCAGCAGTTTCCCAAGGCACCGGCGTGGTACCCGGCAGCTCAGCACCTTCAACTGACGTAACTTCCAGCTATCCCAAATGCCACAGTCTTGGAAATGGAAGTGCAGGGAGTGATCTGCTGAGTTGTGCCAGGCAGTCACGAGGGCGAGCGTGGGCTCAGACCTCAAGTCTTGGCTGGCAAAACCCAGGACGTTCCCATCAGGGGATCTGCTCCGAGCCATCGGCGCTGCGCCTCACGCGGGCTGTGAAAATCACCCCTAATGAGCGGGCGGGAAGGGATCCCTTTAACTCCTAGCACTTGGGGAAAACATTCTTAGGTGGGAGGTTTATTTTAAATTCTCTGACTTGTTTTTCTAAGGGAGCAGTCACCAGCTTTCCGAAAATGTTTGGCCAGCCCGAGGACTGAGAGGTCTGAACAGCTTCTCTCTGCTGAGCCATCTCAAGAGCTGGCATTTCTTTACACAAGTTTAACAGTGGGTGGTAAACATGGAAAAACATCTCTTCCCTCCCACCGCAACATGATGCGTCATGTAGAGCTGTCGGGAGACAAGGGCTGGCTTGTGCTTGCTGCCAGGTATCGCTGCGGGAGGAGCGCCTGACCTGGGATGGGGGCTTTCCCCACTGGGTGGGGTTATCCACACCAGCGCAAGTATTTGGGGATTAGCTGCAGATCATTCAGCACGACTGGGAGCATCGCTTAGCAGAAAAGTCCAAACGGGTGCTGCTATGTGCACTACGCGCCTCTGTCGCTGTTCTCTAAGGGAGTCGTGCAAAGTGCCCCAAACTTCCCCCGAGCCACTCTCCCTTCCCCAGAAATGAAAGCAGATCCTCCCAGAGAGAGTTAGGAAACAGTGAACTCAGAATCTTGTTATAAAACAGGGTAACTTCTGAATTTAGAGCTTTGGAGTCCTGTTCATTGGGATAGTTGGGAGGGAGAGGAAACTGATAGCAGCACGGTCTTCACAGCCTGTTTTTGTGCTGGAACACGAATGGAATATCCCCCACACTGCCCATACGTGCCGGTCTAGGACTATGACAGAGATTTGCACCACTAAAATAATTTCCCAGACAAAATTCACTTTAGCTGATATGCGTTACTGCATTCCCATGTAGTTATATATGCACGTATAACTAAGGACAGAGGGGATCGGTTGGGATAAATTGAATGATTATACTAAAATGAATATAAGATTAACAATAATACTAGAAAGCTTTCATTCCTCTACAGCTGAGAGCCCTCAGCATTTTGCAGGCCAAGCCTCCTCAGCAGTCAATACATGGTGAGATGATAAAAGTTTGGGTATGGCAGAGGGCTAGTCTCTTTTGGCATTCTTGCTCTGCAGTGAAATAAAATAATTCTGCAGCTACGTGGAGGCCAGGTAAAACCGATGGCACGTGCCAGCGTCTGGCTCCGCCAGGAGTGATGCCTCCCGGGGGGTGTGGGTAGTAGGTCTCCTCCCAACTCCTCCTCAACCACCTGAAGGTGCTGACCTCCTTAGATCCTCCCCCATAAGCCTGGTTCTCCAGCTCCTGTGTTATTTGTGTGGTTCCCATCTGAACTCTTTCCAGACAGACAAGTGGATCTCCAAGCTAGGCTAAGCTTTGCTGCCATGATCTCGGTGGAGGTCCCTACTGGGGCAGGATCGCTTCCCCACCTCCAACTCAATACCTCCCTTTTCTTGCTCTAAGACGCCATGCTTGCCCTTTTAGCTGCAGCTTTGCATTGAGAGCTCAGGTTGAAGCTGTTACCTCCGCTGACTTTTTCAGTCTCTCGGGGTCACTTTTCTCCAAGACAGAATCTTCCATCTCACAGCTGCAATCTGCCCTCCGGGTTCCCAGATGTATCACCTTGCATTTGGCTGTATTAAATGCAGCCAAGCTGAGCCGCAAGCATCTGACCAGGAGATTCGGCTCACTCTGTAGTAGTAACCAATCTCGGTGATGTCTGCTGAAACGTTATCAGCATGAATTGTATGTCATCACCCAGGTCGTTGGTAAAAATTTGTAAATACTGCCAGACCATAGGGGAATACTTGCTCTTTTTTTTTCCCCCCCATGCATCTCTTTAAAGGTATCCCGCTAATTGTTATTTCTCCCTTCAAAATTGCACCTACTGCAAAGACTGTTTCAAGATACAGCAAGTATATTCTGTGCGGTTCCTTTTATCAGAAGTTTTAACTCAAATTTTCACTTACGGTAGAAAAGTTCAAGAACCCGATGCTAACGAACTGTCTTTTAGAATCCTTTAGGTTGGAAAAGACCTTTAAGATCATCAAGTCCAACCGTCTTCACGAGCCTGCCCCATAATCCTTCCACCCTCCCCTCCCACCCCCAAAAATACCTCCCAGACAGGTTTGCTAATTCCTAACCTGTGTCAGAAATATGCTAACACATACACTGGTATGAGTTATGTCCTTGGCACTAATTAGCTGTTATTAAAATACTGAACGAACCATTCCATTATTGTTCTGGGATCGCTCTTGAGCTAGCCTCTGTAGAATGCTGCATATAATTTAAAGTCTGGTTTCCTAAGGAAACTTTATTTAGTCGGATCTGGACATCAGTCATGCCTCCCCAGTAACAACTGAAGCTATCAGCCAATTTGAACTAAATTTCCTGGTGAGACTAATGTTCTAGAGACGCTAATTATTAGCGAATTTTGTGAACAAGTTCCAACAAAAAGAGTGGAAGAAGGAGGCTCAAGGTAATGCCTGTTGCTCAGCCAAGCCTACCAGATCCCAGAGCCATCACTGAAGAGAAGACCTTGGGAAAGCTGGCTCCGTAAGTTCAGTGTCATGGCGCTGGTGGAAGAATATCTCAGTGGGTCGCTTGTCCCTTTGTCCCCACTGTTCTCTAATGGTAGGCTAAGTTAAACGTGCCCCTTCTCAACTAGTTCCTGTAGTACGCGCCGGTGGGTGTTGTGTACGACTCCTGATGCAAAAATGTCTGGGTTTGGGAAGTACTGTGTCCGTGCTTATTTCTGCTCTGATGCCAGCATCCTATTAAGAAGGTGGCATCTTCCTCCTGTGCTCCTCATGCAGAACAGCCGCAGCTGCAGACAGTCCCTGCCTTTTTCTACGTATCTGTCCATTGCTCCTCTGTCCCAGGTTAGTAATGATCATATGTGTGACCTATAGTTTGTGTGTTCCTAATAAGCTTTTCTTAAAAGGCTTACATGCAGCTCTTTAGACCATGGATATTTCAGGAATTCTGTTGGCTTCACCAAGTAGTTGGCTACATATTCTAGCTTAGAGCTTTTATCTTACCTTATCTATCTTGTTTCCAACCATTGTATACAAGCTTTATGTCACTGATTATGCATCCACTTGCAGCGTGTACAGCTGCAATATGACACTAATGAGGGCTCCAAGATAGCATCTTTATTGTAATAAACTGTTAATATGGCCCTAGAATGCTGCTGCTTGTTGTTCTGCTTCAGTATGAAGCAGCTGGAAGCGATGTCTGTTGTCATTCTGGATATATTAATACACATGGAAATGAGACGTTATTAACGTGAAGCAATACATAGCGACTAAAGCAGGCAAATGGGGCCAGGGCTGCAGCTGACCCGGGCAGCAGCCTGCACAGAGCAGCAGCTCACGTACACGTGATGAAACGAGTGTAAGAGTTTTCCAAGAGACTGAGGGTACTCGTTTTGCCTGGAGTGTACCGTTGTCTCCACCGTGGCACTCTACTCATCAAATTCTGCTTTGCTATGGTCTTCCCAAAGATCTCGGTGTCTCTTACAAAAGTCACTAAAACTGCAAAGTAGTCTGAAGAGCATCACAGGAAAAGATCACCCCCATTTTGTGAGAAGAGATTAAGGAAAAGTGGTAGTAGCCAAGCATCTTGACTTCCAGGCCCTTATTGTGGTCGCTAGACAAATTTGGCCACCAAATGTGCTTTTCTGAGTGTAGCACCCTGCTGTCCGTCGTGTCTCTGGTATGTACAATGTGCACTGCGTTATTAAAACGCTGACCGGTGATCTTAAGCTGGTATTGGGTGGGAAGTGCAGCAATTGCAGGTGTCTGTGTGATGGTTGTGGCACGTTTGTTGTCTTCTCTACGACCTGGCAGTGGTGAGAGACTCTCAATAGTGTCCCTCGTTCGGGCACAAACGTGCAGCCCGCCAATGACAGCAGAGCATGTTCTACAGAAACGTCCACTTTTGAGAGAGACCCATCTTCCCGTCTCAGCCTAACAACCACCGTCCCCCTGGTGACAGGTGGGAAGAAAAATGAACGTAAGAAATCAGAGAAAGAGGAGCAGAGAGGGGTAATGCTGAAGATGATTCGGGAGGGGAAAGCAACTCCTCCATAGATTGCACCTGCCCTCGCTAGCCTTGTGAATGGTGACTCAGTCGAGGTTACGCGGGGATGTTAAAAAGATGAGACACAACACAAGGGGAAGCAGTGACAGCATGAAAGGTTTGCTGAGATCAAATGAGAGAAATGAGGACTCGAAGGGTCAGTCCTCCCTCTTATGCTTGCAAGTTCAGGCGTTGGCTGTGCAAGGAACCACGGTTGACAAAGCAGGATCTGCTGAACGACGTAGGGATGAAGGGGCTCGTTCTTCCCTCTCTTACGCCGGCTTTCCGTGTGCGATACCCTCAGTGACTTCGGTGTGTAAAGCTGGGAGCGATGGAGCAGCATGTCCTCTGAACAAACCCCTAACTGGGGGGGGGTTGCAAACTCCCCTGGGCTCCCCAAGGCCTAGGAACACTTTGGGAAGATTTTAAGAGCTCAGCATTAACCATTTATTTAACTGCAAAGAAAAGAAAAGCTGCTGTCTTTGCAAACGTTTCCCAATAAAATGGGAACGCTCATGAGTGAGTTTTTGCTCACGGCAAGCCCTGTGGAGTTCCAAACGCTTCCCACTAGCTGGTGACAGCTAGGAAAAGCGGCAAAGCCATAACAGCCAAAAATATCCCAGGGAATATTTGGAAGCCGTGCAGAACTCGCACAGCGATAAGGGATGGAACCAATACTGCAAGAAGACTCTATGCAAAGCTGCGTCATGTTTGCGTGCAACCAATGTGGCATTAAATCCATATCCTCCAGTAAATTCTTCTTTCTCCAGCCCCTGGTCCAAAGTGATTCTGGACAACAACTAATGCCTCTCAAAGGCGTATCCACGACTTGGACAGGGAAGGTTTTGAGGTTCAGTGCCATACTGAATTTAACGAGACAGTTCTGCTTGGCTCTGCGCTCCAGGTACATGTCGGCCATGGGGCTGCCCCGTCAGCAGCATTCCAAGCGTTGCAGCAGGAAGGGGAGATGAATGTGTAAATGGAAGTAATATTACCTCTAAGTAACTTCACTATTAGCTGGGTTTTTTTTTCCTGGCCCAATAACATCCATAGCTTTTCTGCCCAGTAAATATGGAAACATAAATTCATTCTTTGATTACGCTGTGTGGTGCAACGTGGTACAGAAACTTTAGAGGTGGTGCTAGTGAAAACCAGAAGCACAAGGCGGAGCAGTGATGCAGCCGGGCTGATCTCCTTACCGAGAGCCTGGGCTCCTTCACGCAACGCCATGCCGCACTGACGTTGTCATGTTGTTTCTGGGCTCTGAACGTGCGTCTCTGGACACTGAGATGGTTGTTGCTGGCTGTTGATGGTGCTCTGAGCAAACTGGAGGACATCTAAGGAAGCAGGGGTTTGCACTGGGTGGGCAGAGCCTTTGGAGCAGACTCAGTAGGGTCTTGCTCCCGTCGGTCATGACAGTTAAAGACCTCGGTGGTCATAAGATCTTGTGTTCACTGGGAAGGACAGAGGAGGAATCTTACAAGAAAAAGAAGATGATTTTTCAGCAAATCTCTTTTTTTCGTAAATGTACTGATGAAAATTTAGTTTCATGAAAACATGTGGTGTATTAAGCCAGGCTGCTCACCGTGACTTCAAACAGATCTAGCAAAGGTGATCTGCTCTGCTGAAGAGGGTTTTTTTCATCAAAATTATCTTAATTTGAAATGAAATGCTCTTAAGAATGGATTTTGAGGTTAACCATTGATCCTGTTGCCCACCATGCGGAACATGCGTGTAGGCGCCGTCTGTAACGCAGTGCTATACTGTATAAGGAGAAATTGGTTTGTTTTCACATGGTTTTCAGTTGAAACCACACCCCCGTGGTCTGAGAGCACCTCCAAGGCAGCACTTGATGTGTGTGTATGTGCATTAATGAATTTCTGTGCCTAGTGAAAGAGGACTGCACGTCTCAGCACTCTGAATAAGAACAGAGCATTCAATCCCTCTCCATAGCAAATTCAGCCTTCAACAAGTTAGTTCTTCCAGAGATGGCAGTGGTGCAAAACTGCTTTGCAAATGTTTTTCTGGGTTTTGTTGCTAGGTGATGACTTGGAAAACTTTGCTATTCCTGCTGAGAGGTTTAAAAAAACAGGCCTCACATTAAAGAGTATAAAAAATAGGCCATCTTGCTCCGTAACTCCCATTTCCTAACTCCCGGAGTCTGCACCCTGTGTGCCTTCTACACTCTCACATGCCCCTCTCTCCCCCCGCCTCGGATCTGCTCGCAGCATTTGGAGGCCCAAACCCCACTTGTACTACAGCGTGAGGAAGGGAGAGAACATTCGGCTTTCTATCCCTGACCAAAGCAATTCTGCAAGGGCACGTTGATTGATACTGGCCTTTCCTTTCTACTTAAATTTTACTGCATTTTAATTTTATTAATCCAAACCTGAATGAACAGATTGATTACTGATGAAATGGTTGCAATTGCTTTCATGTAGCAAGAAACAAGAAAGCTTTGGGGATGCCCCTGCTGCCATTTACTGAATCATGTACCCGGGCTGGATATAAACCCCCCTGAGCAGTGGTGTGCTGGTAGTCGGTGAGGAAAGGATCTAGGGGTGACACTGTGGAATCGGGTTGGGAGCTCAAAGAGTTATTCCTTGGGCTATTTCCGAACTACGCCTCTTGGTGGGGGGACATAAGGTGTATTTATTCAATCCATTGTTGATTTTTTTTGTCAGTTGGGGCATTTTTGATATCTTATTATCCAAGTTTCCAGAGATGTAACCTTGCCTTGGTATGTGGCTACCAGAAGCAATTAGCCCCTGCTGCTCTCCTAGAAAGCTATTTCTAAAATCCAATGAAAGTCTTGTACTAGAAACTGAATATAGGAACAAACATTTTTTATATATTGGGTCTGGACCAAAATACCAATAATGGTTAAAAATTACCACGGTCAGAGGAGTAAATGCCTATTTTCACCAGCCAGAAAATAAGGATCCCTGACTTCTATAGCCTCAATTTGCAATCTGGCTCATTTGGAGCTTAATCCTGTTTCAACAGGTTGGTCAAGTAAGAAGGCCCCAAGTCTCATCTCCAGCGTTCTTGGCATTGGATGACATTCAGTCTCTTAAAATGATAGCACTTCTTCACTGTAACTGGCGCCGTACAAAGACATAGAGCCAAGACTTTCAGGCCCTAATCCTGTAAATCCTTGCGTTTTCTTTTAAAATCAGCTCACGGGAAAAGCTGTGGTGGCTCCAGAGATGCTATTTGCATTCATGGCTTCAGGCGCATGAGAGTTCTTGTATGGTCAGGGTCTAAACCCAGGAGAAGCAGCAAGGCACGGTGCCTGGCTCGGGTTGGCACCACCCGGTCCTAGGAGGCTGTTGGCAGTGGTGGGCTTGGCTCTGGCGTGGGACTTGTTTTCTCTCCCTGTGCAGCCTCCACAACAGGCACACAAGCGCCCGCGGTCGCTCTAACACTTCTTTAGTTATGGTGTGATGGCAGAAGTTAGATTCTCTCCCGTCAGTACGCCGTGAGTTGGATGAAGGGTGGGAAAGAGACGCTTGCTTGCGGGTCTCGGGACGGGCAGTGCTTTCAGGGGAGCAAGCGGCACGGACATTGCCCTAAGAGATTGCTGGATTTCTGGCTGCTTTGGTTTCTTTTAAAAAACTCGTAGTCAGTGGCAGGTGAATTGGCTCCTCTCCAGCCTTCGTTATACAGAGCGGATGGCAGCTCTTCTCTCAAAGGTTCAGAGATGCATTTATTATCTAATTATGTATTTATCACCACGAGAAAAATTGCTCATTGCAGCATTGCTGTTCTGTGCAGAGTACTCCAAGAGAAGGGAGGGAGCCGGGTCCCATGTAGAGAGGGGGCTTTTTGTGGTTTGTGGTGTTTAACACCTGCTCACGAGCGAGCTTTACGTGTGGCTGTAGATCTCTCCAGCTAAGGCTACAGCTCTTCCAAGGTACCCGTTCAAAACTGACTGTTTATTGTCAGAACAGCTTAGCGTGGGTTTACTCCACCTGTAAGTCTTCTGGCCCTTGGCTCTGCTGACGTCGAGGCAGCTTCTCACCAGCCTTTGAACTTTTGCTTTCCTCTCGTTGTCTGTCTGCAAGCAAAACGTTGTGGATCAGTCAATGTTTTTGTGGTAGCACTGAATTACGCCTAGAAGCTTGCTCCAGTCTACTCCGTACATACTAATGTGGTTTGAACGTGGTTTTTAAAATATGCCTGCTTGATGATCTGGAAGGGTAATGAGTTAATCTTTGGGGTGGAACAATTATCCAGTAGCTTAACAGAGAGGCAAAACCAACCAACAGCTTCTTACTCAACATCGTTCAGTCTCCAGGACACAAGTTTAGAGGAATCGGCCACTGTGGGAGATGACTGCCAGGAACGCAGCCGGTGAATCTGTGCCGAGTACGCAAGAAGGGGAAGGGGAGTCTAGCCGGCTCTCCGGGATTTTAAAACAATGGGGAAAAATAGGAGTTAATTTAGCCAAATGAAAGCGATCTGCAATAGTGCAAGACCTAGTGGGAGTAGTTCGCTCCCACGCCAGCCCTGTGAGAGGTGCTGTGAAAGGGCTGTGCTGCCGGCGGTGGGTCCGGGCGGGCTGTCGGAGGTGTCTGCCAGCGTCCCTCTCCCGGCCGGGCGGGGGGTTTCTGCCAGGGTGAGGCGGCGCAGCGGGAGTCGCGGCGCTCAGCACCACGGGCTCTGCTCGTGGCTTCTCCTGCGGGAGCAGAGGCTTACAAAGGTGTGCTGTCCCCATCCTCCCGTGTCTCCCCTGCTAATGACTTTTGAACTCATTTGCTGGTTTCACCTGAACTTGACAAGAAGACAAAGGTCTCAAAGATCAGCAAGTTCCTCCGGGTTTCAAGAGGTTTCCAATTAGTCTTGAGGCAGGGGCCCAAACTGTAGAAAATCAATATGGGAGAGAAAAAAACCCCCACATATAAATGACCAATTATGTCACATACTTCTACGGGAACTTCATCCTCAAACACCAAAGGCGATGATGAGAGGTAAATGTGTAGGAAACCAGACTTCATTAGCTTCGTTAGCTTGCAGAACTGTTCCGTCTGGGGTGGTTAAGCAGCCACAGGAGAAGTTTGGTTGCTGAAAGGGCAGCAGGATCTGGGAAGGGCGTGGGGCCGGTGGATGCTGGCTCCAGCAGAGCTGTTACCAGACCAGACACGTTCAGAAGTCTGTGCAATGAGATGCCCAAACCCAAGTGACCTAATTGCCTTCAAATGTTATGGAGGAAGGTGCAATTGTCCAAATACTTGGAAATTCGGAGCCTTAGAGCAAAAATAAAAAGTCCGGATAGCTGAGATAGCAGATGAGCTGATGATTGGTGTGGGTTTCATTACGGCTGGTGACTTTTGGATTAAATGCCAGGAACGGGATGTGGAAACTCCCTTTAAAGATGTCTCTTGGATCAAACAAATGATTTGCAGGCAATTAGTTTGCCGTGAACGAATTGTCCCGGGACAGATCGTGTAGTAACGGCTACACGCTGCAGGAGTTTTCCAGCCACGGAAAAAAAGAAAGGAATGACTGAAGCCTGTTTCAAGGTCGAGCGCTTTGCGGGGGCTTTTGGCTGCGTGAGCTCACGCTGGTTTGCAGCAGAAGCAGGCCCTGTCCGCCCCCCAAGCCCCCGGCTCTGGTGAGCAGCCAGGAGCAGAGAGGAGCCCCCCAGCCGCGCGGGCGAACCGGAGCATCGAGGGAACACCCGTACAGGTGGGGGGGCGGCGATCTGCCGGGGCGGCCATCCGGAGGGTCTGCTGCAGAGCTGCGCCCGCGGCTGGGCAGTGGCAAAACCATCTCGGGAAGCCTGCAGCTTGGCCAGGGCAGTGACCCCCCAACCCTGCGCCCGCCGGAGCCAGGCGAGGGGCTCCGCTGGCCCGGCGGGGAGCGCCCAGCCGAGCAGGAGCGGCTCCCTTTCCCTTGCAGGAGCGGGGTCGCTGCCCAGGAGGCGCCGCTGGAAGCGGTGCTGAGCGGTGCCGCTGGCGCACGGGGAGCCTTGGCGCTGGCACGGGCGCTCAGGATGCGGTCTGGGTCTGTTTTCTTTCAGTAAGTAGTTTCCTCATTCAAAAAATGAGGTTTCCATCACCCTGAAGGTAATCACAGGTGGAAATCAAATTTCTCAAGTCATTTTTTCAAATAGTTTCAGCAGAAAAAGGAATTGGAGTGGAATCGCCGATGCCTTTGGTACGGGCGCCGCCGCTGAGCCGGTAATTGAAGGAAGAGGCCGCTGACCAGGTATTTCAAGGCTTATCCTTCAGCCTTTGTTTTTCTTCCCACTCAAACAGAATTTTGGTTTTATTTCATTTCAGGGCAGAAGGAGCCAAATCGATCGTATCCCTCGACACAAAGTACAAGGGCCTTTTTCCTTTTATTTTTTTTTCCTTCTTTTTCCATTTTCCCAGGGAAGGAGGAATACACCGGTGGCGTCCTGCCCTTCTGTAAGGGGGGTTGGCTCAGCAGTCCGAGCGGCTGATGCTCGCCCGGCCCAGCCGGGAGAAGGCGCGTCCGTCCGCGTCCCGGGGCTCTCCCGAGGGGTGCGCAGGGCGGGAGCGCGCCGGGGGCGGGCGCGGGGCTCGCTCCTGCAGGAACGGGCAGGCCCCAGCGTGTGCGTGGCCCGGCGCGGGACGGCTGGCTGGGAGATGGATTGCACACCGGTCCTAACCGCGCGAGCAAGGAAAGGGCTGCGGGGGGGCCTGTGCCCAGCGGGGAGGGGGTTCCCCTCGCCCCGGGCTGTCGGCCGTGCGAGCGTGCCTGGTTTTGCTGCTGATGGGCTGGCTGTGCTGCCGCCGAAACGGCCTCCAAAGCCGCTTAGGGATTCCCAAGGGGGGACCCTGGTATCTTCGTAACACGGCGTTGGAGATGGTTTGGTCACGGTGGGGGAAGATGTAGGTTTGAAGGTGATCCGTGCTTAGGTGACGGGGATAATTCAAAGGGCGCTGAGGGCGGCTATCGATGGGTAGAAAAAGAGAATGTCTAAAGGAAAAAGAACACGATTTGCTGCTGTGGACATAGCGAGAGGGGTTGCTGCCACGGGGCTGAGAGGAGGCGAGGAAGGGGAGAAGACCTGGAGGCATCCCCATGGCACTGAAGTTGCTTGGCCTTTCATGTGACGGGCTGGGATGAGCCGCAGACGCGGCACCGCCCCAGGCTCCACGGAGGCGATGCGGAACGCCGCGGTGGGAGCGCTGCGGGGGGGGAGCTGCCCACAGCGCCCACCCGTTCCCTCAGCGTGCCCTGAGCCCCACCGGCTCCCTCCCGGGGGCTCCCTCCCGGGGCTCCCTCCTGTCCCCCCCGGCCGGCGGAGCAGCCGCCTGCGGGGCCTCGCTGTGGGCGGGCCGAGGCGCCCCATCTTCCCGGGAAATAACCTGCCACAAATGGAAACGTTTTTTTGGCTGCGTGGGCTCTGTGATCCGCTTCACCGTGTTGTGGCAACGCATCCGAGGGGGGGCGGCGGCCGGGACCAGCAGCAGGGCGTGGGAATGTTTTAGTTTGATATTGCCATCAGAGGTAGGAGCCGGCCCTTAAACGCCACTGAGATTCGGAGAGCGTGAGCACCGCTTTCCCTGCAGGGTCGCCGTGAGAAGCGGTGTAAACTTCTTTCAGGAATCGGGTTAAAACCATCGTGGCTTCCAACTCAAATGTGCCAGCGCCGAAAATGCCTGCGTATCGGCGAGGCCCGTGGGGAAGGGGCATGGGGGGGCATCTTTCGGTGGCGGCTGGGATGCTGTAGGCAGCACCGAGGCAAAGAGTTTTCAAACAGGCTTCACAAAATAAGCAATTTGTCTGTTTTTCTCCCGAGTTCTGCCTCATTGGGGATGACGTTTTCCACCTAAAGAAGCAGAGTTCTTGGAATGCAGTCGGTAGGGCTGTAAGCAGGGCAGAAGCGTACTGAGGCCGACGCCGCGGGCGCGGGCAGCGCCGCCGCCTTGGCGTGTGACGCCCGCCGGGAGTGGGGGACGCGGCCGAGCCGCGGGGTCTCGCGGGGCAGCCAGTTCAGAAGCCCGGGGAGCGGGGTGCTTGTGCCCCAGCCCCCGTGGCGAGCGGGAAGACGAGCGGGTTTGCAACAACAGGCTCCTCTGTGCTGGGGGTCCCCCCCAGCCGGCACGAGGGGGGCTCTGAAGACGCCCGTGTTGCAGTTCCCATCCCAGCACCGACGGATCATAGCCCTGCTTCTCTTTTTTTCCTTTTTTTCCCTTTCCGCCAGGAGAGAAAGGCAAGTTCGCTGGACGTTGAAAAGCAATCAGGCAGGGGAGGAATTTCTGTGCGCGGGGCAGACGGGCGCCCCAGCCCGTGTTCGAGAGGCCGGACAGGTCCCTCGGCCCCGCGGGCTCCGCGCTGCCGGCCGCTCGCCCCGGCCCTCATTGCCACGCACCTGGCTGTAATTTTGGCGGCTCGTCTACCTCCAGCAAACTATATTTAAAAACTCAGTGCTGATTAGAGGGAAAAAAAAGTTCAGGGGAAGGGATTTCCTAGTTCACAAATAAGAATGTGCAGTGGAGCACTCACTAAGTAAACAGAAAACATGGGCAGCTGAGAGAAATCAATTTAGCTGAACAAACAATGTTCCATGTAATGAACTACTAATTATCCTTTTATGCCATGTCAGTCTGAGTGATTACAGAGCTGTGCAGTTTAATTTGACGTTTGAGCATTGCCTTGCTCCATTAGCTTCATATAAAGCTACGACACGTTGAGAGGAATTAAAAAAAAAAAAAAATGGTGGTGGGTTGGGGAGGAAGGGGGCTGTATTTATCCAGAACCCGGCAAGCACGTGGAGCAGTCATGGGAAAAGGAGCCGCTTCGGTTTTTTCTTCTTTTGACGTTTTAAATCCTTGATTGCGGTGCGAGGGGCGGCACTCGGGAGGCACGAGGGAGCACGTCCAGTGCCCCTGGAAAACCCCGTCAGCGTGTCGATAATGTCCCAGATCTATAGAGCCTGCATTAGACTATCGGCAGGGGCTGGAATAAATAAATTGCATAAATCAGCCACACGGCAGACCGAGGGGAAAGCCGACGGTAAACCATGCGGTGTGGAGGCAAATAGCTTTGCCTGGGCACTCTCCTGTGACTGGCGATTTGCGCACGGTAGGTAAATCGGATCCCTAGGTGCCTGGGAAATCTCGTGGTGAATCTAGGACCGAAGGACATGTATTATAAACACTGCTTGATCATCATGCTGTTTGTCCAACTACCTGTACTGATAACAGGATTAGAGGGAATTAACATATGGAGAAAGCTAGAGAGAGTTTGTCGGGATATATATCATGGCTATTAACCCTAGGCGTGCCAGTGCAATACCTACAGTCTGATACCGAGCTGCGGATTCCGGACCAGGCCCTTCTCTCACGGGAAGCCGAGCCCAGCATCGCGGTGTTTCTGGGGGAAATTTCCACGGGAAAGGGGCAGATGCAGGGAGGACCATGCCTCCTGCCTGGGTAATCCACCAACGGCTGAAACGTGGGCCGTGAGGGGTAAGCGTGGCCCCGGCGTCCAATAATAACATTTATGGGGTTGCAGTCATTGAAGCACAAATTGAAAAGCAAATGTTCAAAACCATTTGGCGTAACTACCTGACGTTTCTGATACGGGTGCCGCTGCAATACGTGCCACGGAGTACAAGCCTCCCGGCTCGCTCTCCTTGCTGTGTCGCCACGGATGGGAGCTCCCAAGTTGGGATAATATTTAAAGGAATGTCTTTTCAAAATATCTGTTTAAATTTTATTTTAAATCTCAAAGAGAATGAGTGGCATCTTGAATGGAAAAAATGGAAAGCGAGAAGAAAAAGGGAAGTAAAAAGCCTCCCCGAACCCAGGACGCTCAAAGATCCAGCCGGCTATTTTGGCTCAGGCATAGCTCACGCAAGGGCAGCTCCCTGGCAGGGGCCAGCTGATCTCCACGAAGAATCCCTCCCTCGCCAGCTAAGGATGGGCCTGAAGGTGCACGCGGAGGTGGTGGTGGCCCGTCCCTGGCGCTTGCTGTTGGCACGCAGCCCCTTGCCTGGGCTGGCCCTGGGCTGGCCTCGGGGCCTCCGTCCTGTCCCCCCTTCTTTCTGATTTTTTTTTCTTTTCATTTCAGGCCTGCTGAGAAGGTCCCTTTGACAGCCCTGGAGGCCGGGGGCTTTTTAGCTGCCGCAGCAGTACTGCAGAAGCGGCAGGTTTCCTGACGCAGTTGCCGAAAGGCTGCAGCCCCGACAGCGTTCGGCGCGGGCTGGTGTTGGGAGACCCCTCTGCCGGCCGTGCCCGTCCCTCGGCCGGCTCCTTTGGGGCTTTGCACAGGACTCCGCCACCGGCCAGGTGACGCCCGTTCTTCTGCTTGGGGTCATTGTTTGTTCTGGTCATTGTCCCAGTGGGCCGGATTGGAGCTCAGTTGCGTTTCGGCTCCACTGCAAGAGCTGACCGAGCCGCGGGCTCTTACCCCAGGGCTGAACTGTCCCCTCTGTGCCTTCCTAATGTGCGCTAGAGACATTGGGGCCTTTCTGCGCCGCGCGTTTGTAGCTCCCATTGATGCTAATGGGTGTGACATGTGTCTGTCCAGCGGAGAATAGACCGCATTGACTACGGCAGTGCCCCGGCCCTGAGCGATGCTCGTCACTTGATTAAGCCAAACTAATGAGGCACGACCCGGGCCGATGGGAACGTGTGGGACTCGGGCTTTGGTGGAAACCTGCAGCTTTTCCTGGGGGCTGGGGTTTGTTTTGCCAGGCGATGGCGCAGGATGGGGTGCACAGTAATGGGGGCTGTCACGGAAATGAACAGTACGGAGGGGGCTCGCCATCGCTGGTGACAGCGCCCAAATTGCCCTTTTCCAGCAGTAATTACATGTGAGAGTGTCTCGTGTACGTGTGAGAGTGTCTCGTGCGCTCAGCAGGATTTAAAGCTGGGCTTGGGCTTGGTTCTTGCTCGGTGGCTCCCGAAGCTGGCCCTTTCTCCCGGGCCCACGCAGGGGGGTGTGTCTGGCTCTTCAGCAGGCAGCCCGCGGGCGGCGAGGGCGGGCAGCGTCCTCTCCAACGTCAAACAGCGCCGGTGTGGGAAACGGGAAAGGTGGGAAAAGCAAAGACCCCGCAGCCGGTGTTTCTTGCAGGTTGCCCACCCGGGCACGGCTCCTCGGCTGCGCGCTCGCCCTCGGCGCCTTGCTGGCCACCGCCCCAGGGTGCTGAGCGCCCGCCGTGCCGGGAGGAGCCGGAGGAGGGCGCAGGGCTGGGGACTCTTTGCTGTGCCCGGACCCGAGTTGTCCGAACTGGGCCAGACGCAAGAACGCGAACTTGCAGTATGTGCGTGGGATCTCAGCCGGAGCCTGAGCATGACCGTGCTGGCAGGGAAACGGGCTGGCAGGAAAATCGGGATTTCGGAAGAGCCTGGCACCCAACAAAGCGAGAGCGTGGACATGGCCCCTGTCACCAGGCGTGTCCCCCCTGCCGACGCAAGGTGCAGGCAGCTGAACGGGGGCCCGGAGCCCCGGCCCTCCTGCCAGACACAGCCTCACCCAGAGCCCCTGCCCCGTGCCGGGGCACAGCCTGGCCGCCCAGGCTGCATGGCGGGCCAGGCAGGTGTGGGTCTTGAGAGAAAACAGCATTAAACCCCCCAAGTTCTATTTTAAGCCTCGCTGCTTGGGAGCGCCTGGCTGAGAAGTTGCTGTACTTTCCCCTGTACTTTCCCTGCTGGCACATTCCAGGTCAGAGGGGGCTGCGTTTCTGCCATATCGCAATGCTTGCCTTTATGTAAGCGCTGCTAAGAATAAAATTAGCAGTGGGAGAAAAACATCAGTTTGATGTCTAAATTTGGAAAACTTGATGAATAAATCTATTAACTTCGTTGTGGGGAGAGGAAAGAATAGCAGCCCTTTGTTTAAAGAAAAGATGAAATAAATATAAAATAAGAGCTGATTGCCCCCTCTGGTTTTTTAACGTTCTCTTGTCCCCTTCAGAGGATAAATATTAATTGGCTCTGATTTGCGGGACTCTGGCTTGAGCAGATGTGGTCAGTTGGATCTGGGAGGCTTTGTCACGACGAGCAAACGCTTCCAGCATCGGTGAAGGGGGCCGGGGATCGCCCCCCTGAGTGGGCGTCCTCCCCACGGGGGGGCTCCTGGCACCACCTCTGCCCCCAGGTGCTCGTCAGTCAGTGGGGAGGCTCCCAGGGGAGGCTGCGGGGGCTCCCCGAGGTTTGGCTACAGGCTTGAAATGGCCCCAGGCGCCTCCAGCCTCCTCCCGTCCCTGCCTCCGAGGCTGTGGGGGCCGCGGTGCTCCAGCCAGACCCCCGGTGCTGGGAGCGTAGGTGCGAGCCCCCGGGCTGCAGGGCGGGTGCCGCCTCCTGCCCGTCCCCACGCGTGGCGCGGGGTGGCCCAGCGCCGTCTGTGGCCAGCACCGACCTCCTTCGCCCAGCACCGCCGGCCGCTGCGCCCGCGCCTCCCTTAGCAAATGCAGAACAGGTCGCTTTTACCTGTATTGGTAAATTAAGAGAGTCTTTATTAAGCAGCTGAGGCTGACTGCAAGAGGTTAGAGGTGGAAAAGCGTGTCAGACGCTAGGCTGGTGTAGTCCTGACCTGCCCGAAGAGGGGGGTAACTTCCTCGTCGTCTCACCCGTTTTTCTCTTGAGGTCCCTGGTTTTTGTCCCAGCTCTTAGAGCTGCAAGCTCAGCATTCGAGTTCCACAGAAATGCTGCCTTCAACCTATTCCTTTTTCCTCTCATCCCAATTCCTCCCCTCTAAATCTTTTTGGAGTAAGAAGCTGGCACATGAATGGGTATGGCCTGCTCAGTTCTTCCCAAGTGGCAGCCGTGGGTGCTTAATGACCATTTCCCTCTCCTGTTCCGTACCAAATTGGCTGGGCACGGCGGCCAGGCAGTGCATAAACTAAGCAAATACTGTTTATGTTCTTCCTGTAGCTGCTCTTTGGACACCTACGGGTCATTAATTCCTTTATTCCCGGCCAACCTGCCAGCTGGCGGCTCTCCTGCCCCGCTTGAGCCGCTCCCCCCGCGCGGGCTGCGGACCCGCTCCCACCGAGCCGCGCGGCAGGACGTGCTCAGGAGGGACCGGGGCTCTCGGGATGCGGCTGGCCGGCTGCTGGGGCTGGAAGGGGTGGAAGGGGCACAGTCGGAATGCAGAGCACCGGCAGCTCTGCCCCTTTTCCCGCCCCACCCTCCACACGCTGGCCGTGCTAAAGGCGAGAGCGGTGTTATTGCTTTGGTGGGGGTGCCGGGCCGTGCCGGCAGGCGGGTGCCGCTGCCGCAGAGGGGCCGAGGGCTGCGCTGTGACTGTGGATCCAGCGCACACAAGCCCAGAGGTGTTACTGCAGCCTCCAAGAAACAGCCTCTGATGATGGAGGGAAAATCAGCGTCATCTCATGACACTGCTGTTCCCGCAGGTTGTGAATTTAAAAGAAGGCAGGCTGAGGAGCAGAGCGTGGAAATCCCTGCTGATCAGGAGCAAGACTGTTTTTCTCCTACAAGAACATTTGCTCAGCTTTTTGATTTCCAGTGTTTCCAGTTGCCATATCAACCTGAGAAATTTGCCTGGCAATCGGCAGCGTATTTTTCAACAGGAGATTTAAAAAATTTTAGTTGCATCAGCTCCAGCATGTGATTGCTGGGACTTCACTCTGTCTTATTTTACTTCACCCCCAGGGTCTGCCTTCCGAGCCACGCTTGCAGGGGACCAAGGGCCCGCACGCCCAGGCCCGCCTGGGGTCAGCAGCCGTGCGGCGCCGGGGCGCAGCAGCAGCCGTCGGCCGCGGGGAGGAAGCCTGCGGGACCCTCGCTTGGCGGGCGGCAGGTTGGGAACGGCCACGAGCATCCGCAGAAGGGCTCAGCCTTGCGCCCGGTGGCAATGCCGGCTTCTGCCGGGCTCCGAAGGGCGGGGGCGGGCGGCAGAGCCGAGGGCGGGCAGGCGGCTCCTGGCTTTGCCGTTGCGCAGCGCGCTGGGCTTTTTGGAGCCTGCGTCCGTCCCCCTCCCGGCACCGTCGGGGTGGGGAGCGAGCCTGCGCCCATTCCTGATGGTCACCCAGGGACCCCCATGTCCCTCCCCATCCACCCATCCGCGTCCCCTCTCCATCCCATCCCTGGCCACTCCTATGGGTCACTGGTGTAAATGGGGACTGAATCTGCCCCGGTGCGGGTGAGTCTGCGGGGACCGTTCCGCGGTGAATATATTGGTTGGTTTGTTGTGGGTTTGTGGTGGCTTTTTTTTCTTTAAAAGGGATAAGAATGGAAAACAAGAAAGTCAAAAAGCCCCGAATCTTTACCTTTTTAATGTGGAGACACCGCCACAGCAGGACATAATGGCTTGCCGTGGTGGTGGTTTGCCTGAGAGCCTGGAGATTTATGTAATGAGAAACACAATTCCTGCAAGGAACATTGTTAAATCTTTTCAAAATTTCAGCTATAAGCCATTTTATTGCTAATAATATGGCTAGATTCTCCTTTTGAAGAATCTAGGAATGTTTGACAAGAGGGGAAAATGGAGAGGACTTGAGGCACTCTAATCTGTGTTTTCCATTTCCCTCGCTTGCAGCGTGAACAACACATGTGCCACAAATGAGTTGTTTATTCCCAGGCGCCCCCGAGGAGCCCCGTCCCCATTCTCAGGCATATAATGGCCATTCACACGAAAGCCTTACGAGATTGTTGCAGATCTGATATCAATGCAGCGACAGAAAGAGAGATGCAAATATTCGGAATTAAACAAACTAGCTCCTGCCCTTTGCCTTTGGAGGTGCAGTCTCAGGTCTGGACGGTGTCATCAGCGCAATGAGTTAGTTAGGCTCAGCTCTTGGGAGACCTGGTTCCTTTTTCTCTGCCGTGCCTCACAAAGCTGTTGCGCCGTTTGGGATATTTTCTGTCCGTGGCACTCATCAGTAAGGAGAGCCCCAGCCGGGGCTGAGACGCGGGATGTGTTCTGCTTTGAGACTGAGGAGCATCGGCAGGAGAGGCTCCTGCTGTGCTGGTTTGCTCCTCATCTTAAACCAAGGCCCTTCCCCTCCGTGCCTTCCACTGGGCATTTCCCCGTGTGGTGGAAACCGTTCTGGAAGCGCGACCTCTTCTCGGCCTCTTCTCCCTGGGAACGGGCGATGGGACGAGGGGGAATGGTCTGAAGTTGTGCCGGGGCAGGTTTAGGTTGGACATTGGGAAAAATTTCTTCACCGAAAGGGCTGTCAGGCTCTGGAAGGGGCTGCCCAGGGAGGGGGTCGAGTCCCCATCCCTGGGGGGGGGGATTTAAAAGAAGGAGAGATGAGGTGCTGAGGGCCAGGATTTAGTGGTGGGATGGCAGGGTTAGGTTAAAGGTTGGACTTGATGATCTTAAAGGGCTTTTCCAGCCAAAGTGATCCTATGATTCTATGACACAGTCAGAAGCTCGCAGAGGACAGAGCTGCAGTCCAGCTGGGGGCTACGCACTAAACCAAATTTGGTTCTGTCCACACTTCAGGACAAAGGAGGGGCTTTGCTGGTTCTTAACGCAGCCCATGTTCCTCCTGCTCTCCCTGTAACGTGTGTGGGAGCTGGGCCCAAAAACCACTTCAAAAATGTAAAAATAACATGTCATCCACCTAACCATTGAAACTGTGCCAGCAGCTACTGTGTGCATTGAACAGCAGGGAAAAATAGTAATTTTACATCAAAAACACCATAAAAGTTTTCAGTGTCTTCCAGGCTCTTGTTAAACTGCTATTATCTTGTCCAACCCCCAAGGCTTTTCACACAATTATCAATTATGCTGTGTGGATTTCAAAAAAGGCAGTGTCTGGAACACGGGCCGCGTGGCAGCTCGCACCACCGGCAGCGTGGCTGCGCCCGGCTGGCAGGGGCGCCCGTGCAGCGCCGCGGCCGCGCAGGCTGCCGCCTCCGAGCATCCCTCGGCCGCCGCTGCCCTCCTGTCTCCCTGCTCTGATCACGAGGGCTTTGAAGCAAGGCTCGGCCTTTCGCTCCATCGTTACTGCTGATCAACCAAATGTCCCCAGCAACGACGGGTGGGACTCAACCTCGCGTATCTCCAGATATCTGCAAAGGTCTAGAAAACCCTGGAGCTACGGCCTGAGCAAATAGGAATGAAGAGCAGGAAGCACGAGGAGGATCTTGCTTTCGTTGGGGCACGTGGGCGGTCTCCCGGCTGTAGCAGGGACCAGCGCGTGTTCAAAGTAGCGTGGGAAGGTGGGTTTGCATCTCAGAGGCCTGATGCTCTGCTTCGCTGACGGTAGCCAAGGATGGGCTTGGGGGTGGAGGATCTGATGAGGGCAGACGAGGGAGAGGGCTTCAGAAAAGAAACTCTCTAATTTAGCTAGTCATTTATTTCAGAACCAAGGAGGGGAATGCCCAATAGCCCAAATGATAGGGAAAAGAAAATCGTCCCATACAAGCATGAACAGTATCATATGGAAATGTTCCCCCAAACTGTATTTTGTGAGAGCTCTTGGAGCCGTAGCCAAATCCCATGTGGCTCAGCAGTTGGGTTCTGCTTGGCATTAAAGGCGATCTCTGAAAACCATGGCCATGTTTAAACATGAACTGGGCCGTAAGCTTCTTATGGGCTGTGGTTACCAAAAAAAAATAGCTGACTCACAGTGGGAGAGGATTGGGTTGGAACGTCCCCATGGAATCCTCCCCACTTCCCGAAGGTGCCCAGACTGATCCTAGAGACCCTGGACACGCAGCGCTCCCATGCACGTCCCTCGGCATTTGCAGGCCGTTAGCGTTTCTGAAGGCCGGACTTAAGGGCTTCGGATGAGAGGCGTTTCTTTCGGCGTGTGGGTAGCACAAGTAAGAAGAAAGCAAATGGACTTCTCCAAAGTTTTTCCAAAACGCGTGCCCGATGCAACCAGACCCGCCCAGCTTCCTCGCAAGTGCGAGCTCCAGATCACAGCGAGGGGAGCACGGGCTGCCCCAACGCCGTCGCCAGCCGCCTTACTCCTGCGTTGCGCCCTTGCTAGGCACGGTGCAGAAGCAGATTTGTATGGGGATTTTCCAATTAAGCGTTTTTGCACTTCAGAAATATTAATTAAAAGCTGATACATCTCGTGGGAAGCTCTTGGGTTTGCCATAACTCGTTTTCAGTTTAAAACATTTTGGCTCGGTCAGCATCTTGTAAGGAAAGATGTTCTTTTTCAAATAGAAACGTGTTGATTCTATAGGAAAAATATATTAAGGAAAAAATAATATTTAAGTAAGAAATCATGCTAAAATGTTTCCTCAGGGTCCAAGCAGCATCTAACCAGGTTTTGTCTCTCTCAGACGGCCCGTTTTCAGAGATTGAGATGATTGCCATTTCTGGTCCTACTTAAGACTGGGGAGAAAATGTGGAATTCTGAAATCTTTGCAACGCTGGAAAAGAGTTTTCTACCAAGCTCGCCTCAGATGAGACTGCAGAAATTCTTCTGGTTTCTCCCTCCTCCTGGCTCTGTCACCACGCGATGCTGTTCACGCCGTTCTCCAGGACAAAATCTGAGCCAGGCTGAGATTCGTGCTGATGGTGAGTGCCTGCCTTTTTTTTTTTTTTT
>JAKFQP010000219.1:15363-29175 GCA_023375905.1 Nycticorax nycticorax | reverse complement strand
ATTTGGGACGGGGAGAGCCCTGCGCTGAGCAAGGGGATCATTCCCGCGAGGCTGCGGTGCCCGGCGATGAGCTGGGACACGCCGCGTGCGGGGCGCGCACCCCGTCCCCCCCGCGGGTGCGACACGCGGGAAGCGACGGATTCCGCAGCTCCGTGCCCGAACCGGGGAAGGTTGAAGCAGCGCGAGGTGACACACTTGTGTCCTGAAGGTGCAAAGGTGCAGGGGGCTCCGCACCGCCTCCGGCCCCGTCAGCCGCCCCTCCCCGGGCACCCAAGGCAAGGCAGTGTCCGTAGGTGCCCCTGCCGGGTGGTCGGCTGAGGCTCCTGAGCAGTAAAAGTGGGGGAAAAAATGAATCACAAAGTACTTGGGGTGAGAGATTTGTCAGAGAGCACCTGAATGCTGAGAAAGCGCGTAAGCTCCGTGGCAAAATCTCTCGTCCTGGGACGATGACTCTGGGGACGCAGCGGTAGGTGTCTAGGAGAAAAGCTGCTTAGAGGGAGCAGGAGGTACGACAGGGCTTGAAGAGACTTCTGGGTTGGTAGTAATGGGCTGGAAATTCAGGGTGAGATGGCCTCAGTCAAGGGTAAAATGCTCCAGAAGGAAGGATGCGCTCCTGAAGACCAAACTGGGACTGGATGTCCTGAAGACCAAACCGGGACTGGATGTCCTGAAGACCAAACTGGGACTGGATGTCCTGAAGACCAAACTGAGACTGGATGTCCTGAAGACCAAACCGGGACTGGATGTCCTGAAGACCACTGACAGTGCTTGGGTTTCTGCTTTCTAACTTGTCCCTTGGGGTCAAGCTGAATTTGAACCAAAGCACCGGAGGAAGAAGTTAATATAAACAGAGTTGAGCCAAGAATTATGTGGGGAGCAGTTCCTCAGGCTCTTAGAAACATCTTGTAAAAAAAAACCCAACATGTAGAATTCAAGCAGCAAAGGTGAGAACTCGGGTAACTCAGGTTCTGAGCAAAAATGCCTGTTCAATGCCTAGGCACCGGCTTGGTGCAGGGTGGGTGGGAAAGTGGAGGGTTTGTGATGCCCTCGCACAACCCCCATCTCCCTCCTCCTGTACGGCCGTCGCTGCCGTCCTGGGAGCAGGGTTGGACATCTCCACTCCATAGTTACAACTGCATCTGTTTTTTCTGAAAATGCCTCTAATATCCTTGCTCCTTTCCTCCCACCGTAACGTAGGTGCTTCTCCTACAGCTGCTCTGGACGGGGAGCGAGGGCGCAGCACCGAGGGGCAGGGGAGGCGGCGAGGACCCTGGCAGCGGGAGCAGGGAGCTCGTCCTGCTTCATGCGCTCGGGCAGGATGGTTCTCNATTCCCCACAGCAAATGCAGCGGAGTTTCTTGTTCACGTGCTAAAGGCAGCATTAAATGGGATGTTTTAAGCTGAGAATATTTTCCCAGCTCCTGGGCAGGGTGAGACACGCAGCCCTGAGGTGGGCCAAGCATGCCATTGCCCTCACACTAAGCAGCCATGTTGAGCTCTGTTTGGATTTCATCAGATGAGACGGGATGGTTCACAGAAGGAAATGCTGAGGCCACACGGGTTGTCAAGCCCCTGCTCTAGCCAGGTGCAATGACTGAGGTTTTGCAGGCGAGCTGCAGTTAAGGCAAAAACTAACAGCCCATGGGTCAAAACCATCCCTGATGCCACCCCACCATCTTCAGTAAGAGTTTACCCCCAGGTGGATCTGGCCCCACGCTCCTCAGGCGTAAAATAAAGCAAGATCCCTCCTGCAGCAGAATCAATTGGAAAAGGGAGAAAGAAAAAAATGCTTCTTTCTAAGCCACATTACAAATAATCACTTTTTTGTTGCACAATGGGACAGCAAAGGCCAGGCCTACGAGGCCCCGGAGTACAATTTCCTCAGCATGTCACAGAGGGAAAAAAAATGGGCATAACCAAGAGGTCTCTTTCATCTCTGCTCGGTTCTGAACGATACGGGAAGAGGGGAAAGCACATCTGGATGTAGAGATACACAGATAGAGAGGACATATAGGGGAGATACAGAGATAGAGAGGAGATGATATAGAGATACAGAGATACAGAGATACAGACATATAGACATATAGAGAGGAGATGAGATGATATAGAGATATAGAGGAGATACAGAGATCTAGAGGAGATAGAGAGATCTAGAGATCTAGACGTGCTTTCCCCTCGTCCCTGTATCGATACCGTGGCTTGGTACCTGTCCATACAACTGTCTCTCCCTAGAGTTAGATATACCTGTGCTTCCTAGGTTGATCGTGTCACCAGGGTGAGATCTGGAGGCGTTTAGGAGGAATTTTGCACAAACACAGAGTGATTTACAAAAATCTGTTCTATTCCTTCTGTTGATTGGAGCTGTTGTTTAAAACAGCGAAACGGGTCTGGTTTAGGTGCCCGCCAGCGCGTTCACTGCTGCGCCGCGTTTTCCGGCTCAGCTTTTTCTTCCCTTCCAGCAGGTTTGTTGTGTGTGAGCTCTACGGGAACGCAGCAAAGCCACCCGAGGGAGAAAATTGCTAATCACTAAAAATTACTAATCACTCTTACACACCAAACAGATCCCACTGAGAGGTTTTTAGTTACACAAAGCTGGATTTTTTTTTCTTTCCCCTCTTTCCTCCAGCTAATGCTGCGGAGGCGCAGAACGCAGGCTGTCGCATCCTGCCATGCTTTAGCTGCAGCGTTTGCACGTGATAAGATCTAGGTCTGAGTCCCAAATAAAAGCACAATAGCCTGAAAATCTTCTCATGCACGCCACCAGCACTTCGCAACCACAACGGCGGGAAAAGCCATCCCGACAGCCACCGAATAATCTTCCCGAGGCTGTTTGCATCCCAGCAGCGGTGCGGTCCCCGCGCTGAGCCTATGGCCCCTGTGCATTTGCCATCTAAAAGAGTCTGCGATGTAAACAGCTGAGGCAGAAGGTTGGAAGGAGAAGGTAGGGTGTGATCTGCAGCTCTTACAGCTGGGGAACGCTGAGGGTAAGAGCTTTCCTCAAGGTCATTTGGGAGCTCTCCAGGGGAGCTAGGGGCTCGCCGCGCTCCCGAGTCGCAGCCCTGGCCAGAGGAGCCTGCTGCCTCCCGCACCGCTCCCTTGCCCTTAGCAAGAGCCTCGCGGACACGTCCCGGGGACGCAGAGCTCTGCTGCTTCCCATTACACTTCAGCAAATCCATTCACACCCAAAACCGCTCGCTTGCCTTCCCTAAGGATGCTCGAGGGCTCCCCGTAGCCGCCGTTCCTCTCGCGCTGGCGTGAGACGGCGGCGCGCGGCCGGCCGGGGGCTCGGGTGCCTCTGCACGGGGGCGTCCGGCTGCTGCCCCCCGGGGCCAGGGGCTCCCTCCCGCCCAGCCTCGGGCTCCGCCAGCTGCACGGGGCTTGCAGCAGCTGGCAGCCGCCTTTTGGGGGAGTTTCCAGGGAAATATGCCTTCCCGGGCTAACACCTGGGTGACGGCCCGGGCCTGGGGGCAAGGCATTCGCCATAAAGGAAGAAAATCAGTGGCAGCCCTGCCTGTACTTAATTAGGACATTAATGTATAATTTTTTAAAAAATAAAAGTCGGGCTGCCTGTCTTTGCTCACTGTGTTCCATTCTGGGCCTCAGAGCACAGCGAAGCACCTTCCCCTTACAAGAAGGAGGCAGATTTTGTCATTCCTTCGGCCCCTCTGGAAAACCCTGCGAGCCTCGGCCCCCCGGCCCGTGTGGGGCATCCAGGGCTTCCTCGGCTCAGCCCCCCGCCACAGCGCCCACGCCGTCCCCCCGTGCCGCAGCGGCCCTGGCTCCCACCTGAACAGGCAGGAATCCAAGGAGACAGAGCTACCGTGCTTCCAGCCCATCGTCAGCGGTCTCGTCGCAGCGTGGTTATGGATGCTCCGTCGTGGGCCTGTTCAGTTTACGCTGACACACTGCGGTTTGATTCCCTGGACCAAATTCAGGCCTGCTGGAAGCAAGCTGGTCCTGGTACATAATACTTGGAATAGTTTATTTCCACCCCGTTCCCCTCTGGTTCTTTCCTGTATCCGTGAACGCTGCAGGCGTCACCTAAACCGCACCAGACAGCAGCGCGACAGGTCTCCATCGCTGCTGTACGGCGCTCTGAACCTCGCCGTGCATGCCAGCCGGGCCGACGGGGGCTGTGGGGTGCGAGACCCCCTCCAGAGCATTTTTGCCGCACTCAGAGAAATAATGGAGAACCAAGACCGGAGAACCGAGAACGGCTCCTGGAGAAAGGAAGCCGTGAGGCGTGAGCAACGCCTGGCCACGGGCCCAGCCCCATCTCTCCCCCGGACAGAGCCGAGCAGGTCAGGGCGCGTAAAATACCCCCGCTTGGTACCCAGCCTCGGGCTGCTGTGCCGCAGGGGTGGGCAGCGACATGTAGGGGCTGTTGCTGAGCTTTAGGATTAACGCCCGGCGGGAAGCACCTGCAGGGAGGCGGCGCGGGGACACGGGGACGCGGGGACGCGGCAGCGGGCGCTGCCACACCGGCAGGCTGCCTTCGCCGGCGGCCCATCAGCCGTGAGGTACTTTGCCTGGAAATGGTTTGTGTCCCGAGAAGTCACACGGGAATCTTCTGAAGCAGAACACGGCGTTACATGAATTTGATGTCCTGACGCACCGATATTCTTAATCGCGTGATTCACGGAATTACACCCCAGTCGTAGTTTCAGTTCCTCAGAAGCAGCGTTTGCTGGTCAGCTTTAGGCTTGCTCAGAGAGACTTATTTTTCCCACTGCTCCATCCCCCGGCGGTCCCACCTGGCTCCAGCAGAGCCTGTGCGGGGCATCCTTCGGCCGGTGACGGCAACGGGCTTTCCCAAAGCTGAATACAAGGACTGGGCTGTAAATCTGCTGGTTTGTGGCCAAAACATGCCCCTGCCTTTATCAGCCAGGCACAGCTCCTGGCGCCTGTAGGAGACCGCAGCGTTGGGATGAGGTGGGTTAGCATTAATGACAAGGTGCTTATTCAGGCTCAGTACAATGCACAGCAGTTTACTCGTTAGCACCCGCAATGGCAGGGGTTAATACACAGAGGGGCTTCCAGCCAAGCGGGGTGCTCAGCGGTGGACGGCCCATTTACAGTCAGTGGGGGGGCCCCTTTACCCCGGTGGGAGTACGCAGCCACTTTGGGAGAGGAGGAGTCCATCACGCCCCGGAGCCGCGCGGAGGCTGGGTCTCCTCTCCCGGCACCTGGCCGTGCTGGCATTGACGAGCTCTGCCCAGCGAAGGTTGCAATGCCCTTTCTCAACTCAGCGTTTCTTCGGCTGACCGTCTAATAACTAAAGCACCGTAAAAAAAAATCAGTCTATTCCCTCGTGCCTTGTATTCACTAAATCTTTCCTGCGTCCGTAGTAAGGGCTGATCGTCAACTGGTCCGGGAGAGATTTGTTAGGGTATCATAGGCTGGTTTGACAAAACTCACACAGAAGTCTCTATGGACACTGCTGTAACTGATGATAAAGCTTAAAATAATTGGGAAACAGTCGCAGCTCAACCCAAAACAGTTGTCCTAACCCAAGATAAAAGTGTTTTCTCGGGGACTTGTGCTGACTGAAGCGCACCCGTGCGTCCCCCGCCGGCGCCTTGCTGCGCACCTCCCCGGGCTGCCTGCGGGCCAGGGCGAGGGCCCCGGGCTGGCCGAGCCCTTGATGGCTTCATTGGAAACAACTGAGGGCGCGGGGGGGCACAGCAGGCCAAGGGGAACGGGGGGTGGGTGTTGGTCCTGGCAGCCCCCAGGTGGGGCAACTTTCTGCCTGATCTGGAGCCCCTTGGGAGAGGCTATAAAAGGAAGAGCAGAGCCAGAAGCCTTTCTTGGCAGCAGTGAGCACGCAGGAGTAGTTTTAGACCCAAAAAGCTCTTGGGTAAGAGTTATTCTATGGCTTGCTTTAATTCACTTGGTTTGCAGTAAAAAACCCAGTAGTTGCTGTTTGAATTCTAATCTGGTCTTCCTTTTCTTTGCCAGTGGTTTTGCTCCTCCTGGTCTGAGGCCCGTGTCCGGAGCGAGCCCTGGTTTCTGGAGAGCCGTGGGGCTTTGTCTTGCTCTGTCCCAGGTAAGCGGCGCCGCGGGTCTGGTGGGATGGCCCTGGCTGGTGGCCAGAAGCCCACCGCGCTGCTCCTCCGCTCCTCCTCCTCAGCAGGGCAGGGGCAGCACGGCAGATGTAAGGGCTCGCGGGCTGAGGTGCAGACAGGGAGATCGATTACCAATTAGCATCACTAGCAAGCAGGCAGAATTGATTTGGGGGGGGAAATTAATTTATTGCCAATTAGAAAATAGAGTAGGATAGTGAGAAACAAAGCCACCTTCCCCACCCCTTCTTCCTAGGCTCAGATCGCTCCTTTGTTCCTGGCTCTTCTGCCTCCTTCCCCCACGAGTGGCATGGGGGGTTGGGGGCTCGTGGCCCGTTCACAGCACTTTGTCTCTGCTGCTCCTTCCTTGTGCCTCTCGCCTGCTCCGGCGTGGGGTCCCTCCCCCAGGGGTGCCCTTCCGAATCTGCTCCAGCCTGGGCCCTTCCCAGGGGGTGCAGTCCCTCGGGAGCAGACGGCTCCAGCATGGATCCATCCCAGGTCCATCCCTCCCAGGGGGTGCAGTCCCTCGGGAGCAGACGGCTCCGGCGTGGGTCCCCTCACAGCCACCGTTCCTGCTGAAAACCTGCTCCCGTGCGGGCTGCGCGGGCTGTGGGGGGACAGCCTGCCCCGCCATGGGCTTGTGAACGGGGGCGAGCGGAGCCTCGCGCGTGTCTGTTCTGTGCTTCTCCTTGACCGTGTTTATCGCGTGCTCTCTGTAAGCTCATTTATCAGCTATTTTTTTCTCATTAGGTGCTCACACTAACGGGGATTGCTATGCAGTAAGATCCCATCAGTGGTCTGGGTTTTTCATATCGCTGGTCACTCTGCCCTAACCCTAGATGTATGCGCTGAATAACCGCATTGTTCGTGTATAATGTCCTTGGCTTTTCTATAGCCTTGTCCCTGTGATATCACTTGTGGACACAGTGGGCTGGATTGAAGACAGTGAAGTTAAAAGCGGTGATGTATGCAGCTATGTAACTGTGGGAAGGAATGTATTGATTCCACATACTTCCCTTTCGAACCTGCTGTAAGGTGTTTCATCAGGCAGGACATCATGGAGATCGCGTATTTGTTACTTAGCATACATCGAAAGCCCCGACTTCTCTTTCTTGCTGGCTTTCTGAATGGGAAAGGCTGTTGTTAACATGTCTTGCGTGTCAGAGATCAGGCTGTTCGTGATCGCTTATGAGGCTTTGAACGTACACAGGAATAGAGAGGAATGGCAAAGTGTTGTATTAATGCAGCTGGAGCACAAAAAGTGAAACTATTGACCCTGCTAGCGCTGCATTTGGGGCAAATGTTACTGCAGGGAACAGAGCGACTTCAGCATCAGACAGAAGTTGTCTTGATTTTTTTTTTTTTGCGTGTTTGGCTCGGGTATAGATAAATGTGAATGCCTGAGAAGGGCTGGGCAAAATACTAAAGATAGCTGCAATTTTGCAAATGTCAGGAATTTTTTTGGTGAAAACTTTGCTTTTGGACAGAGAGGCCAATAACGAAATAGAAGCGATTTCTGTGGGTTCGTAAGTCACTGAAAAAGCCCGTTACAAAACTTCCTTTTCTGAAATAACGCCCTCTTCAACCAGCCAGCCAGCCAACCACCAAGCCTTGGTTATCGCTCCTGCCTGGCGCGGCGCTGGTGTTCCCTGGACAGGCAGCCAGAGGGATACGGCCGAGCGTTTGAGCTCCCTCGGACAAAGGCCCCTGTGCCTTACGCTGGCTGGTTCCCGGAGTGCACACCAGACGCCGCAAAAACAGTGGCAAGAGATTTATTAATGAGCTTGTGTTGAGAGGTGTGCATGTGCGCCAGGGAGAAGCAGCGTGCTCGGCTGCTCTCCAGTCTTCTCACCCAAATCCGATATCAAAATCATCCTTGCAGGGCAGTGTGTGGGAAGGCACAGCTTATCAATGGGCTATTCCCAAGGCCCTTGTCCCATGGAATAATGGACTGTGGAATTCCATGATTTCCAATGGCCTGCCGCCCTTATTCCATGGGGGCGGTTCCTGCCCCGTGGATCGCTGGCACCGCCTTTCCGCTGCGTCGCGTTTGCTCACGCAGGTGCCGCCCCAGGGGCATAAATTTGGGGGCAGGGGCACCAAGGCATGGCACGTGGCCCGCCACGGGTTTGCGTGGCCCACTGCGGGTTTGCGTGGCCCTCCGCGGGGAAACTGCCCTCGCCTTTTCCAGAACGGGAAGCCCGGGCACCGGAGCCCAGCGCTGTTCCCTAGTCCCGCGCCAAGTCTCCTGAAGCGGCCTCCTTCCACCCTGCCGGCACGCAGCCTCCTCGGGGCGGCGCGGGGAGCGTTCTGGGGAAACCCGTGCCATGGCCATTAGTGCGGCGCCGGCAGCAGCCTCTGTGGATAACGAGAAGCCCTTCTGCCTCACCGCTATTAAACTGCTGCCTTTTCACGAGAGGAATCCTGAATTCTTCCTCAAACCTAAACAAAAAAGTGAGCCTTTTATTCGTTTCATCATTATCTAGGGCTGCCACATTCAAATGATTCTCCAGCAGTCCCTTCATTTCCGAGTGCACACGTCGAGAAGGGATTGGAAGCCTTTTGATTAAGAATAAGAGGTGGTGACACTACAACCAGTGCAGGGTTGTCATCATTACCGTGTACCTGCACTTCCACAGAGCTCTCGCTCCGGGTTGCCTCTGAAATAAAGCTGCTGTACTCTGTGCCCTAATTGAATGGAACTATTTTATAAACACGCATTCCCCGAATCCCAGAAAAGATCCTTTTAGAGGGGAAGATATGGGGAGGGTGGTGGGGAGGTGGGGAGCTAGATGGGCTCAGTTCCTGGCAGACCAATTTTGTCTGAGAGGGAGATTTCTTTGTTCCCTGCAAAACTGCTGCTCGTCTGCGAGCGGATGTCGTGGGGCTTTTTTCCCTCCAAGTCAAACGAATGATCTGACCACCCACTTCTAATCCTGTGATTTTCCGCTGCTGGCCTGGATTACGAGTCACCTATGGCCACCCCTCGCGTGCGGCAGGCTGGAAGTTTACACAAGACACCTCAGGGAAACCGTCCGTCCCTCCCTGGCTCCGCTTGTTGACCGTTCCTGTCTGATAATTTAGCTGCCTGACTTGGTCACGGCAGCGACCTTTTGGGAGCGACGCGGGGAGGAACCTGCTGCGTGCCCACCAGGATGCTCTTGTCTGCCTCGCGAGGTTGTACTCATCCCAAACCCGCGCCGCTCATCGCGGGAGCGACGCTCCGCAGGCGACTCGTTAAGCGGCGTCCCTCTCGTCAAGCCTCCGTGCCCACGCTCTGGAATAGCCAGGGGTGATTTACTGTTTTCCAGGTTAACTTTTAAGTGCTGATTTTGACCCACATTCCTGTCCTGGCTACGCCCCTGCTCCCGCGTGACTGACTGCGGCTGCAGCGGGCAGCCGTGCTGTGCCTGAGCCTCGAAGGGCACGGGGTCTGTGCTGGGCCGGTGCCTGCTCAGAAACTGGTCCCCAGTTGCAGTTCAATAGTTAAACTAATCCTCTGCCAGCTGTGTGTTTAAAGCGAAGGGCTTTTATTGTTAAACCAGCTTTCCCTGGAGCCTACATCTTAGTGAGAATACTCTGAAACCGCCGTATGGAATCGTGTTAATGGACACCAAACCCGCAGCCCGTTGCCGGCACTGTTCCCACAGCTAGGTATTACATTTACTGCATAAGGGATGGCGAGTTAAAAGTGGTCAGAGGAGTTGCTTTTATCTTGGCTTACACATAGCATTACATTTACACCTGAACACAGGGTGAATTATCATCCCGAGGAGTTGAGAAGGAATCTCTTTTCTCCAGGAATAGCAATTATATTTGATTAGGTACACGGGAGCTTTTTCCTCTCCTGGCCAAGGAGCCGAGGGCAGTGCTTTGAAGACACCCAGCCTCATGATCAAGGTATGAAGCATAATGACAGATGTGAAGTTCCTGCAGGGTCAGAGTCGGCTACAATGCTTCAGGGGAGAGGGCATCGGACCGGGACTTAAGAGGCTTGACTTGGCTGCCCTGTTCCTGCACTGGGCTGCAGGACAAATCGCTTCTTTCTGTGCCACAGCCTCCTTGTCTGCCGAGCGGCGGTAACGAGCCTTTCTTCTCCACTTCCCTTTGTACCGGCCCCGAGAGCCGCAGGTGAAGCACGCCGCGCGAGCCCCCGGCGTTACCCGGTGCGATTTGTGGCGTGCTTCTGCGCGAGACCCGCACGCCAGGAGCGGTTTCAGATTTGCAGGCGCAAGCCCGAGGGCCGTGGTGTCATCCTGCTGCTAACAGCGCTTCCCCGGAGCCACCTGGATGCGCAGGCGGTGCTCCGGCGCCCGCGGGATATCTGCAGCCCGCAATCTCAGCGCCGCAGGATTTGCTGGTCGAGCGTAGCCCTCCAACAAAAGCCCCCGGGGATGTGCCTCGTTAGGTGCGCCCCTTCCCACAGCGAGCCCCCCCGGTCTCTGCTGGTCCCCTGCTGAGAGGCCCCCATGTCTGTGGCCGTCAACAGTTTGCCAAGGTGATGATGAGGGAAGGAGGGGAAAAAAAACCTACCTTTGACATGTGCAGTAACCTAAGCCTCATTCCAAGCGTGTTTGCTCAAGCGTTGCGAAGGGTCCCCTCCGTCCCGTCCTGCCTTTGGCTCGGGCAGGAGGGGGCTGCCGGGGGGGCTCTGTGCTGGTGCCTGCTGCCTCCCGGGCGCTCTTTGTTTGGCGGTGTGGCAGGGAGTCAATTGGGATGAAGAGCCCCGCCAATGAGGCGATACCCGCCCCGTGGGGCGTCGGCGTGGGCGCGTGCTGCTCTTTAGTTTGGGTCACTGGAAGCGATACCTGACGGATGGCGCATCGGTTCCTGCCGAAACCTGAGAAACACAACCCCCTGTGGGTCAATGTTGCCTGTGCTCTGCAAATGTGTTCAGGCAAAATCGCCGTGGTCCTGGGTTTCGGCCCTGGGCGACCGCTGCAGGCACCAGGAGCTCCTGCCGGCGGAATCAACGCATGCTGAACGTGCTCCAGCGCAACAACGCCTTGTGCAGCGAGCAACCGCGCGCCACCTGCTGCTTCTCCTCGCCGCCGCGACAGCCCGCGCGCTCCCGGGCACGGCCGCGTCGGTCTGTCCTGGAAGTGTCTTACTGGGACACCGCCGAACTGCGCGCGCTTGGCCAGAAGTTGGGTGCAACATCCACTCGCTGAACGCATCCGGGTTTACGGCGCTGCTTTTCCCCTGAACGCACCCGGGTTTACGGCGCTGCTTTTCCCCTGAACGCACCCGAGTTTACGGCGCTGCTTTTCCCCTGAACGCACCCGAGTTTACGGCGCTGCTTTTCCCCTGAACGCACCCGAGTTTACGGCGCTGCTTTTCCCCGGCCTGCTCCCAGAGCTGCAGAGCAGGGCGCCAACGGGAGACGCGGGGCGCGCAGCCTTTCCATGGGCGCGACACGCAGATGGTGCTCCGTGCTATCGGTGACCTGAGACATGAAATGACTCGTTCAAGGCCATAGGTTTCCTCCCCTTCTCCACCTCTCCAGCTCATCTGCTGCACACCGCTAGCATTTTGGGGTGGGAGCTGTACGGTGCCAATCGTTTGCCCAGGGCCGCGGGGTGCGAGATCTCACCCTAGGACAGCCAGGGTGTTTGGGCAGTAGGTCGGTCTTCAGGAGGTCCAATGGGTGCACCTTCTCCCGAATCCTGATCTCTCATTTTACAGGCTGCCCAAGGGGGGGCTGTGGAGTCTCCTTCTTTGGAGATATTCAAAACCCCCTGGACCTGTGCACCCTGCTTTGGGTGAACCTGCTTTAGCAGGAGGGTGATCTCCAGAGGTCCCTTCCAACCCCTGCCGTTCTGAGACTCTGTGATTCTGAGACAGCAAACATCACTCGCAGGGCAAGGACCGGAGCCTCTGGACTCCTGGCCCAGCAGGTCATCAGCAACGGGATCTGGTTTGGAGCTGGAGCTCCATGAGGCTACCGTGCCTTGATGCGAGAGGGGAGCTCGCAGTAAGGGGCGAAGGGGGCTGCTCTGCAAAAGCGCAGCTGCGCTGTGAAACCTTTGCAACCGAGCGTGGGCAATGGGCGATGCTGTGGCTGCGAGACGATGGGGGTTACGAAAGTGGAGCCGTGCTTCACATGCGTTTCATCGGGCCTCTCTGCAATGCTGAACTCTGGAATCAAATGCCCCTCCTGTTTTCAAAATGGATAGAACCAACCAGGAAATTCGGGATGTGTCAACTGGAAATAAGGAAGCATTTGACTTTGACACTAAAATTAATTAAACTGTTATTACGTTGATCTCTACAGCATCTGTTCCACTCGTATGCGTAAACGCTGGCGTGCGCGTGCGCTGCGGGGCCGTTTCATACTGGTGGAATTGGATGCTGTGATCAGCCATATGCTGATAAAATTATTCTTTTGTCAGCATGTCTGCCTGGAATTGCTTCAGGAGCTGGAAACGTTCAAAGCAGAAGTGCTCAGTGCTGAGTGCTTAAGATTGCTGCTGTGAAAGGGACTCTTGGTCTGGTCCCGCGCTCCACGAACGCTTCGCGGCTCGCACACGGGCTCGGCCAGCCTGTTCCCGCGTGAGCGGCTAAAAGCGGGCTTTTACAGCACGTGTGCTTGCAGACCGAGCTTTGTTTTCTGCGTGGGGTGCTGCTTGCTTGCAAAGCTCCATCCAGCTGCGGTCCAGCTGAACCCAGCAGTTGTGTGGCTGCTTGGGGGGGATTGGGTCAGGCCCGGAGGAGGCAGGGCAGGAGGAAGCTGATGTGAAAGCCGCGCTGGCCAAGCGTGCCGGGAGGAAGGTGTCGGTAACTGGGGCGGCTCGTTGGGTGGCCCCTGGCGGCCTGTCTGTGTCATGCTTGTGCAGCTCGTAGATGGATCAGCCACTCCATCGGAATACGAAAGGTTTGTGTGGGCAGCGACAGGGCTGCATTCGCGCTTTGCCTTCCTCTGTGGTTTGCATCCAGAACTTGCAATGAGTCCCTGTTTCACAACACGGAGAACGTGAGGTTTGTCAGGCGTGGGGGGAGCTGGGAAGGAGAAAACGAACCAGGCGTTGCAGTGGTCGGTAGGGCAGTGACGGGGAGCTGACTCGGCCCGGAGCCCATCTGCGATCCTCCCAGCGTGGCCAGCACTGCGCGTGGAGCCGGTAGGGATTTAAAAAGAAAAATAATGATGCTGACATGGGCCAAATCCATCCATGGCTAAAGGAAACCCTGATGATGAGCAGAGCCTCCTCTGATTGTCTGGGTGCTGTCCGTATCTGTAGTTAGTCCCTAAATACACACCTGAGACACGGCTGTCAGGAGTTCCTTTAGGAGCAGTGGCTATTTAAGAACAGGGATCATGTCGGAGAACGTGCTTTTCAGTAGTTTGTTTACCGCTGGAAGCGATTCCCTTCAAGCCTTGCCGGGGATGTGATTATTTGCTTTTACAATCAAAGCCAGGGAAGCGGCTGGCTATCGTTGCACGCTCCTTGGAAACCCGCTGTCGCCTTTGATGACTGATATTATTAACCAGTTAATTAGCATCCCTGGAATAAAATGAAATGCCCGAGTAAACACGGACGCCTTCTCTTCAAGGAATTCCTCTGACTGCCACTGAGCTTGGCGTGTGCCGCTGGGTCCTTGCCGTGTTGGGCTGTGCCGGGCTGTGCCGTACCTCTGTGTGCAGCCACCGGGCCCTCGCCGTGCCGGGCTGTGCCAAGCTGTGCCGTACCTCTGTGTGCAGCCACCGGGCTCTCGCCGTGCCGGGCTGTGCCGGGCTGTGCCGTACCTCTGTG
>JAKFQP010000219.1:0-12326 GCA_023375905.1 Nycticorax nycticorax | reverse complement strand
GCAGCCACCGGGCCCTCGCCGTGCCGGGCTGTGCCGTACCTCTGTGCGCAGCCACCGGGCTCTCGCCGTGCCGGGCCGTGCCGTACCTCTGTGTGCAGCCACCAGGCTCTCACATGCAGCATGCACGGGCGCAGCCGGCAGCATGGAAAGCGCGTGAGCCCCCGCGAGGCTGGTGCTTTGTAAGAACCCCATCGGCTGTCACCGCGAGGAACCCGCCTGTCAGCGCCGGCAGCAAAGCGCTGAGCTGGCACGGCCACCCCCGAACGGGTCACTGGCAAAACAGACGGGTCCAAAAATGTAAGAGATCTGTTCAGCTCCTCCCGGGTGCCTTGGCCGCTTCCGTCAGCTCTCAGCTCCGGTGTCTCGTGCAGGCAAAATCGCACATGTTGGCACGTAAAAGCAGCCGTTTAAAAATAGCCGGCCAACCCATAGTGGGAATAAACGCTGAATTTTGTTTGCCTGGAGGGGACGTTTTGGCCTTCCTGTGGCCGTTCGCTGCCCTGGCAGGGTGGAAAGGGAAGGCAGCCCCATCTGCCATGCTGAGCGCTGCGTGCCCGCGTGTGCACCTCTGCTACTGGACAACCACATTGCCCTTCTTCGCTCTGGCCTCCATTGGCTGCCCTGGTTTCAGTCGCAGGAGATGCCCCGTCAGCCCCTGGAGCTCTTCTGTCTCCAGAAGTGCCGCTGTCTGAATCCACGCTGAAATGGGAAATCTGTTTCCATCGTGTTGCGTTTCGGACTTATCCCTCCCACCTCCTTTACTCAAGCAGGGTCTGTGATGACTGTAGCCAAAGGATATAGTTTGGTGGTTTAAAAAAATCAGTGGCAATGCCCCAGCGCTGTAGAGAAGCGTGAACGAGCGCCATGGCCGCAAGCTGTAAGCAGCCACAGAAAGTGGTGCCCGAAGGCAGTAGCAGGGGTACCAGAGCTCTGCGGGGGAGCGGATGGCTGACGGAATGGATGGCCCGTCCTTGTCACAGCCCAAGGGAAAAGCTCATCTGCCTTTCCTGGTTAACGCTGCGTTTGGCACCGAGTTAGGAGGGTTGGAAGTTCCCTCCCATTTCATTTTTCAAGATTTACCCTAGCGATAGGCTCCACTGGGGCAAAGCCTGCCTTCCCGAACGGCCGCCTCTGCGCTCGCGCCCGGGATTCCCTCCTGAAGGGGTCGTGGCTGGTGGTGGAAGCTTGGGGATGGCTGCGAGGTGATCCTGCTGGCCAAAAACGCTGCATAGATGGCAGGTTTATCAGAGGACACAGGGCTACTTCCATGTGTTGTGCGCGTGGCTGAAAGCAAAGGTGCCCTTACCTCGATGGAGCTCCTGAGCGTGGCTGCGGTATTTTAGCAGCCCTGTCCGCAGGCTGCTGAGGCTCCTGGAAGCTACACGAGTCCATGGATGCCAGCAGCTCTGCGGTGACAAGCCACGGCTCTGCGGTGACAAGCCACGGCTCTGCGCTCGCGCTGTCGCTGCTGGGGTCGAGGCAGCCAGGTTGTTTCCTGCCAGGAGCGCCTGAGCTGCAGCGGAATGCATTCAGTGAGCAGGGCCATTCGCGTGAGTGTCCCCACCTTCCACCCCAGTGCTGGAACCCAGGCAGGACAGACATGAAGCCATTTGCCAGGGGCGGAACAGAGAGGCGCCGGCTGCGAGGGGAAGGGGGGCTGGCGGCCCCCAGGGTCCCTTCGTCGGTTGGCAGATCGCTGTCCCGCCGGCGTGCCCTGCGAGGGAAGGTCACTGCCTACCTGAGACGAGTTGGAAAGGACTTTTTTTAGCACCCTCCCTCAGCTGACTTTTTGGTAGAGGAAAATATGGGATGTCAGCCCAAATTGTGTACTCCTGTAATGGCCAAATGTTATTCAAGCACCAGTACGGTGAGGAGCAGGACTTGGCCCCCTGTGTTTGTCCTGTGCCCTTCTCTCCGCCCCGTGCTCCTCAATGCTGGATCAGGGGCTGCTCCCCACTGCTCAGAAAAGAGGAGCAGCACATTCACATGAGAAGCTCTAAACCGCATTGAACTCTGTTAATTAGGAGGGGGTGGAGGAGAGGGCCCTGTGCCTAACTCCCTTGCTGCATTCTTGCAAGAAAAAGTCCAGCCTCAAGTATATTTAAATTTTTCCTGCCAAGTTAAATCCTTGCACGAAAGAAGATCTTACAATGGAAACGCTGACAGGTCCTTAACTATAGTAGCAGTAGCAGTCGCTGCCGTAATAAAGATATTGCATGTTATCAATAATCCTCTTTTTGCCCGAATCCCTGTCTTTCTAAAGAGAAAGGGCTTACTGACTGGGCAAATCTATTTATAAATTGTGTCTTGGCACAGGAGGAACGCAGCGACAGTGCAGGGGAGAGCGGGGCGGCAGCTGGCCTGACGGCGCGCTGGGTGTCAGAGCAGGGCACTCGGATTTTCTCTCATTCCGCTGAAAGAGGGAGTGGGGGGAATTAAGAATGGGGGGAAAAGCTTTCCTTTGAACAAGGCAGGGTCAGAGGCGTTACCAAGGCTCGAGTAAGCTGTCACACTTGGCTCAGTGAAGAGCTTTGAAGGGCTTTCACACGCTGCTCACCACGGCACGGAGCCGCCCGCGCGGGGAGCCAGGGTGCGCACCGGTACCGGGCAGGGGCACGTGCACCGCGGCAGCCCTGGCTGGCACGGAGAGCTCTGCCCGGGGCTTGATGATCCTTTGCCTCGATAGAGTGAGGGAAAGGCAAAGCTGGAAGGGAAAGAGAGAAGATCTCAAGGAGGACGCTCACGTTTTTCCCCCATCCGTGCCATTTTAAGGATGTTTTTCTTTGAATATGCTGTGGTGGATTTCATGTCTGTTCACTTCTATGCAAAGCCTTGCAGAGAAGCTGTTGGATTTATTCCAACAGCATAAACTGGCAAAAAGGTTGAAGTCCTGTCATTTACCCTCTTTTCACATCAGTAATATTCCAGTAGAAATTGGACTTCTCCCTTTCAAATGGCAAGAAACTGAAATGGCAACACTCCTGAACCTTCCCGCGCGCCTGCAGCTGAGCAGTGCCGAGTAATCGCCGTGCTCCCCCCGTCCTTGGCCCGTTTCTAACCAGTGTGCTAGCGAATAAAGCCACCTAGATATTTATTAGGTGGCCATGTTCCCGTGGGCACCAGGGCTGGCTTTCCCTTTCCATGGTTCCGTTCACACCTCATGGCGTGCCCAGAGTCGATACAGCGCGTGCACGGCCACCGAGCTGCCGTCTGCTGCCAGTTCCCACCTTACGCTGCCCGCGGGCTTTCATCGCAGCTCCCCCGACCCTTCCGCACGTAGTCTCCTCCTGGAAACGCTGGGCAGTTAACAAGGAAACCCTTCTCTCTTATTGACGGGGTGGCAAAGCGATGCGGTAACGAGGTGTGCGCGGGAGGAGGAAAGGGCGCACGGAAGCGGCGTGCAGCCCGAGCCGTGCGGCGCTGGTACGGGTAGGACGGGCGCGGGTGCGTGCTCTTGGCTTTGCTTCTCATTTTCTGGCAGCTGTGTGGCTTCTCAGATCCCACGGGTGCTTCACCACAAAGTACTTTCTGCGTCGGTTCCCCCGGGCAGGGCTGCTTTTTCAAGGAGCTCACTGTTGTCCTAAGCAATGTTTGATTTCGGGCCAGGGATGAATGGTTTTGCAAATCCCACTCTGAACGTACGTGGCTGTCCTCTATTACAAGGATGCCAAATCTGCCTCCTCCTGTATCCAAAGGCTAAAGTTTATTCAAAGCAGAACAGCAAGGATCACATGGCTCCCGTCAAAATAGCTTACAATGTGCAACCAGTAAGTAGGTCACTGGTCTGAATGGGGAGCTGCGTAAGGAGCGTGTTTGCCACGAGAGACTTAGGAGCGCGTCCCCCACGGTGTGTGCATAATAGTCTGCCGGTCTGATGCCATTCCCACTGATGTTTCAACTAGACCCGGGTTTAAATGGAGGCGGATCAAGGGGTATGCATCATGTCTGAGCCGCGGATGTGCCTTTTTGCACGAGGGCTCGCTGAAGTAACTGGGGGCGTCACGAAAGGCCAGCATTGATTGTGCAAGTCCACCTCCAGTCTTCACAAGCCGTTCGAATGACCCAGACGTTTTCCTCCAGAAAATGCAGGGTACGCAGGGGAGGAGAATAATGCGCGTGGCAGCGTTAGCTCGGGACGTTGATGAGCGGCTCAAGCCTTGCAGGTGACCTGGCTCTGACCCCTTAGCGACTAAAGACACGACTGCTTCTTTTACATTTTTTGTCTTCGTTCTCGGCTGCCTTTGGCAGAGCGGCTCAAAGCTACGGGGAAGCTGAGAAAGATAAAATTCCCACCTAAAGCTAAGAAACGCTGAAAATCCTGCTGGAGAGGCTGTGATTTGGGCAATTGTCTGCTGACTGCTTTTGCTAACGGAGCGCATTGCACCCGGCAGCCCTGGCCTGGGAAGGGAGTGGCGATGCGGGGCCCGGGAGCTCCAGCGCCACTGGGGAAAAGCTCCCTCCCTCGGCAGTGGAATTCCATCGGCCCCAGCGTGTTTAAGCCGAAGCTGTGACATGGCTTACGTGAAAGATAACCTTTAACTGCGAGGACCCAGGAAAGCGCTCGCCGCAGGAGGCGTCCGGCTGAAAGCCCAGCGCCGAGTTTGCCTCCCCCTGGGATCTGCAGGCTGTGACTGTAATTAGGAAGTGCCTTTGATGGATTCCACCGACACCTCCTCCCAGGGGACAGAAGTCAGGCCTGTGGCTAGCGGAAGATCAGCAGCAAAAGATGAGACTCCAGCTGAAGTGCACCGGAAAACCCTAAGGAAGGGGACGGCATCGTCATTAATTTAAAACCATTTACAGTGCTGATAACACGATGCAGAGCAAGCATCGGCGCTGAACATGATCGTTCTGCAGGCACAAGGTTGTCCTTCTACAGGTCTCATTGCAGGAACTGCCTTCCTCTGGAGAACTGCTATTCAACAGCAAAGTACAGCATTTCCAAGTGATTTAAAAAAAAAAAGCAAACACCAGAAAAACCTGCCCCCTCTGCCCTTGGTATAATTGCATATGTCCAAAGCCTGGTGGGTCAGCCTAGGGTGGAAGAGTTGAGCACGGAGCAGAGCGAGACCGGACGGCGTGGCTGTGCACGCTCTCAGCCGTCCGCTCGGGTTTCTTCAGGGACAGGCGATGCACGTGGGTTTGTTCCCCCGGGTACCCAGGGTGATCTGATTTCAGCCAGCATAAAAAGGAAAAAAGGTGACGTGCCTTATGCCCAGGGCATCTAATCCCTCCCTGCCCGGGCCCCCACGCCTGCCCCGCTGTAGCCCTCCCTGCCAGCAGCACAGGTTTTATGCAGGTCTACCTCCTGCCCTCCGTCCTGGCGCAAAATATCAGTGCTGGAAAATGCACTTAAGCCAACGCTTCCAGTTAAGGTGTGCGACTGATTGTGAAAGGGCTGGCAGGCTCTGGAAGGGGCTGCCCAGGGAGGTGGTTGAGTCCCCACCCCGGGGAGATTTAAAAGAAGGGCAGAGGCGGTGCTGAGGGCCAGGGTTTGGGGGTGGGATGGCAGGGGTAGGGGAACGGTTGGGCTCGGTGATCTTAAAGGGCTTTTCCACCCCAAACGATTCTGGGATTCTATGATTTTCTGTCTCTTGCCTGTACGGAGATGCTTCGCTCCGGGGAGCAGGAGCCCCGGTGCTCCCCCCCAAATGCTGTCCGTGGTGTGTTGCAGAGCAGGAGCGGGTGACCAGGACCTTCGTTAGGTGGCGGATTCCCACATTAAAATGAACATTAGCAATTTCGGCCTCAAAAACACTACTTCTGAAAACAGTTAAAAGGCACCGAGAGCAATAAAATATTAATCACTTGCAGTTTTAAGAAGGTAAAATTATTTCCCAAGGGGCATCTTGTGGTGCTGCAGCCGTGCCTTATGCACAGCCTCCTGCCTCTCGCTTCCTTCCTCATTAGGTTGGCATTGGGATAAAAGAGCAGAATGGGTCAGGAGGTCCCGTTCCAAGTAATTAGAGAGTTGCTTCTTTTATCCAAGTGTACCTTGTTAAAGTATATCAGTGTCAGCCAGGTTAATTGGAACTTTAATACATAATTGATGCTAATTTATGGCCCTTTTTGTTCCAGGATGCTCATGCGGACCCCAAAGTCAGGATACAGTTTTCTTGTTATTAATTATATACTGAAAACCAATATCCCGTTGGGAGGAGACCCACAACTTACGACAGTTGCGTGGCTCTTCTGCCCCTAAACCCCTTGGTTCGCGAGCGTTTCATGTTTTTTTAAAAAGCTCCTACTTAGCTTCAGCCTAAACTAAACGTAAATGTTTAATTCCGCTTTGGCCAGCTCCACGGGAGCTGCTCGCGGTGGCGCTGCCGTGCGGCGGGTCGCACCCCAAGGCTGTAGCTGGCACGGCTGTCCCCACAAAGTGCTCTTCCTCCCCCAGATTGGCAAAATCCCCAGGAGGAGAGGCAAATGCCATGGCTGCCCTGCGGCGGGCGCGGTCAGGGCTGCACTGCTTGTCCCGGGATGCTCCCGCGGTGAGGCGCCGGGGGAAGGCGAGGGCCGGGAGCTGCGTCCCCGCGGCAGTGGCTCTGCCTGAGGCTGGGGCTGCCGGGGGGGACAGCAGCTTCCCCCGGGCAGGGGCACCGGAGAACCCAGCTTCCCATGGGGACGTTTCAGCCGAGGCACCCGGCGGCGTGGAACCTTTCCCTGGTCCCGTGGCAGGGCGGCGGAGGCCCGGGTCCCCCTGCGGCTCCCACCCGCGGCAGGCGGGGAGCTGCCTGAGAACATGGCGGTGGGGTGGGGTGGGGTGGCCTGTCCGTTCCTCTTCCTGATGGTCCGCGTGCCTCCGGCTCTGTGCCCATGGCTTCCACGCTCGGGCAGGCAAAGAACCCTTCCCCCTCGCCCCAGTCCAGCTGAGGGTTTGCCACAGAATGGCAGGGGCTGGAAGGGACCTCGGGAGAGCATCCAGTCCAAGCCCCCTGCCCAAGCAGGCTCACCCAGAGCATGTTGCACGGGACTGCGTCCAGGCGGGGGCTGAATATCTCACAGAATCCCAGAATCCCAGCCTGGCCGGGGCTGGCAGGGCCCCCGGAGCTCACCCAGTGCCACCCCCCTGCCCAAGCAGGCTCACCCAGAGCAGGGGGCACAGGACAGCGGCCAGGCGGGGGGTGAAGATCTCCAGAGAAGGAGACTCCACAGCCCCCCTGGGCAGCCTGGGCCAGGGCTCCATCACCCTCACAGTCAACAAGTTCTTCCTCCTGCAAGGTCCTGCCCCTGGGTCGGGGTAACCCCCAGTATCCATACAGGCTGGGGGATGAAGGGATGGAGAGCAGCCCTGCCCAGAGGGACTGGGGGGTGCTGGGGGATGAAAAGCTGGCCATGAGCCGGCCATGGGCTGGGCAACCCTACCCTGGGCTGCATCAGGAGAAGCGTGGCCAGCGTGGAGGGAGGGGATTGTGCCCCTCTGCTCTGCTCTGGGGAGACCTCCCCTGGAGCCCTGCGTCCAGCTCGGGAGCCCTCAGCACCAGGAGGACATGGAGCTGTTGGAGCGGGGCCAGGGGAGGGCTACTAAAATGCTGCGAGGGCTGGAGCCCCTCTGCTCTGAGGCCAGGCTGGGAGAGTTGGGGGTGTTCAGCCTGGAGCAGAGGAGGCTGCGGGCAGAGCTGAGTGCGGCCGCTCAGGGCTTAAAGGGGGGGGGCCCAGAGGAAAGGGGGGGACAAGCTTTTTAGCAGGGCCAGCTGGGACAGGACAAGGGGGGATGGCTTTAAACTGAAGCAGGGGAGGTTTAGGCTGGATCTAAGGCAGAAATTCTTTGCAGTGAGGGTGGTGAAACCCTGGCAGGGGTTGCCCAGAGAGGGGGTGGAGGCCCCATCCCTGGGACCATTCCAGGCCAGGTCGGACGGGGCTGTGAGCACCCTGATGTGGTTCAAGGTGTCCCTGCTCCTGCAGGGGGGTTGGGCTGGGTGGGCTCTGGGGGTCCCTTCCCACCCAAACCATTCCGTGATTCTATGGTTCTGGAGACCAGTCTGCCCGGGGGGAGCAGAGGGGACAGTAACTTCGCTTTCTTCAGCGCTCCAGCGGACGCTGCGCTCGCGTTGGCATCCCGTGAAAGGCTGGCCCAGCGTGGGGCAGGTCGCCGCAAGAGGGGGCGTGGGGGAAGCCCGGGGGCCGGCCCGCGGCTCCCACCCGGGGCAGGCCCGCGGGGGTACCGGTGAGCTCTGGCCGCCGCAGAGCGAGGAGGGGTTTGGGCCGTTCAGCAACAAAACCGCGGTCGTGAGCACCCGCCCAGCAGATGCCGTGTTGGCAGCCGTGGCTAGGAGGGAAGGGCTTTGGCACGTTGATGAGGCTCGTTGTTGCCTGGATGGCTCGGCCGGTGTTCAACGCGCCGGTCGCTGGAGACCGGGTCCCCTGCCCACGGTGCCGTCTGGGCGCCAGGCCGGGGGAGGTGGCTCCTGCCAGGTTTGGGGAGCTCTCGGTGAGAGCGGCTCCCACAGCCGACGTGGTGCGGCGCCGCGTTCCCACGCGGCACGGGCTGCGTGCTCCTGGCAAACGAAAGGCGCGGTTCAGCGTGCGGGGGTTTCGTTTAAGGAACAGCAGGGATACCCTAGGAGCGTGTGTCCCGAGGAGGGCGAGGCTGAGCCAGGCACCGCGAAAACCTGAAGCCATCGCAAGGCTGCGCAGATTGCAGGAAAATCTCCCTCGGGTTTTTCTCTCCTTATTCTTTGCTGTCTGAGGATTTCATGAGAGAGGACGGAGTGGAATCGATTAACCTCCCAGGAGCTCCGGCAAGACTCTGTATTCTCAAAGGAAGGTCACCGGGTTTCAGCTGGTGCTAGCACTCGCTGTCCTGCGGCATTGAAGGCTGGGGAGCTGGAAGTGAACCCTGGTCTGCAGCAAAGGAACCGCAGAAACCTGCCGAGTGAATGGAAATGGATGTGGCAGTCGTTTTTTTTCGTTTTTTTTTTCCAAGCTGCTCCTGTTGTCAGGACGGTGCTCACCTCGGAAGGGAGGCTGGGAACCAGGCTTCACGACGCCGATGGTTACCGCTTCGGTGGCACGACATAAACAGAGCGGGGGAGGCAAGTGAGGGTTTTCCTTATCAGTCCTTTCAGTGATGGAAAAATACTGATAGCGTGCAGGCATATTAAATATGCAGATTGGAGCCCCCCATATTATAGGGTTTGTTGCGGTTTATGCGATAAAGAATGAACGGCTCCCTTGGGAGCAGGAGCCAGTGCCTGGCTTTGGACAAGAACCTACATTTCCTAAGCCCCAGGAGCGGTCCAGTCTCGAGCCGGGGCTCTCGGCGCCCAGGGCGCTCCGAGGAGGAGCAGTTGTGTGCGGTAGCACGGTCAGTGAACGCGCAGAAAATCAGTCGCGAGCCCAGCTGGAGGCTTTGAGGGGTGGAGGAGCCGGCAAACAGGGTAATATCGTGACAGCGTCGCAACTCACCATAACCTTGTTTTGTTTAATTCCCTGGTCTGGAACGTATGGTCTGCCGACCCTTCACGAGCATTTAAATTGCATTTCCTAGTGACAGCGCGGGCTGCGTTGTTAACGCAGGATGGCGGGAGGTGCGTTCGCAAATCCTTTTATCAGGTAATGGGATTAACACGCGTACCTCCCGAGCGCTGCATTAAAAACTTACTTCTACGTCTACGTATTCAGCGGCTACAGCAACCACATCACAGCACCACAAACGAAAGTGCTGGGCAAGCGCTCTGAAGGCCGCCTCTCCCCGTTCTGATAGCGCAGCAGGGCCTGGAGGGTGGGACGAGCTCTGGTGCTGCGGAGTTGGTCGGAGGCTGGGAGCTTCCGAACTACGGGGGGAGCGGACGGAAGGCAGAGGAGGCTGCGGCTGCGTTCGAAGCAGACGAGAGCAGCACCGAAACACGGAAGGGCACGGTCCCGGCTGTACCAGCATCCCCTCCGCTTCCGATTTTAGCGGGGGACAGAGTGGGCCCAGGCAGGGAAGGGGAAGGATGCAGGTGATTTAAAGATAGGATCAGACCTAAACTTCATGGTTAACTTCTGCGGCATCCTACGTCGGTCTGGCCGTGCCACAGCCTGTGAGCATTAGCAGAGCGCTGTTCTGCACAGGGACACGTACCTTATTTAGCATGAACTCAGCTTTGTACGGGGCCAACCACAAAGTTTGTTGAAAAATTATTCCCATAAGCAAATAGAGTTTAATCCAAACTTTATCATTTTTTTTCTTTCTCTTTAAAAAAAATCCCGAAGGGGCAAAGCGTATGGTTTTTTCAGGAAAAGATTTGCGAGTGTCTCTCCATCTTTGTTGGTGGAGACAGGAACAACCCCCCGGCTGCCACCGCTGAACCCGTGAGAGCTGTCACGCGCCCTGTGGCTGGGCAGCACCAGCCTTCGCGCTCTGTGCTCGTTCCATCCCTGGGCAGCAGAGACCACGGAGCAGTTTCAGTGTGCAAAGGACATCCCACCACCTGCAGAACGAGCTGGTTTCCGAGGGGTGCTGGCACCCCTCACGCCCGCGCCTGGGCAGTAAAGCACCGCTGAAGGTTCACCTCCCCTGGACGACCTGCGGCTGCCCCCCTGCTGCGGCTCCTGCCCCAGCCCCAGGAGCTGGCGGCGCTGGCGGGCACGGGGCGCGGGCGCGTTCCTGACGCCGGCGTCGCTGCTGAGGCCAACGCAACCGGCGTGCTCCGCGTCGAATGCGCTCCCGCTGCGTGTGTTAGTGTCCACCCACTGAAGAACAGGCACAAATGTAAAGATTAGCAATAACGCAGCAAAGTGCATGGTGAGATAGGGTATGGAGTTTCACGGAGGAAAGGATTAGTAGGCATGGCAAAAAGCCACTGCGGTAAAGGAAGTGCTGAGATTTTCATAAGCGAAGGTATTAAGTTTTTATCTCCGCTTTTCTAAAGCTCTGCATCAAGGTTTTTTGGAGCCATAGGGAGGATTTACACGCACGCATCATCGGCTAATGGAATCTGGAAGCTGAGCACAAACTCTGGGCCTCTTGGGACGAGCAGGGCCCAAACTCAGTGGCTCTTCTCATCGTACAGGCGCAGGCTGTGGGCTGGGCCATGGTCCTGCTAGGGGTCACTGCTCTGTTTTGGCTCCTGGCCTTCAAATGCCAGGGTAGACTGGATCTGTGCAAGTCCAGCACACGCGCTTCTCCCTTTGGACCAAGTAGAACATAGAGCCGTGGACACTGTTTATTCTTCCTTTGCTGCTGCAAGGCCAAAATTGGAAAGAATCAGCCTGGCATGAGCACAGGATCCAGAAGAAAGCGTCCTTATCGCAAGCACTCGCCTCCGCTGTGACACTGGCGGTGCGTGACCGTGTGTCCCTTCCGTAACTCTTCAGGGGTCTCTGCCTTTAAAAAAAGTTTCTGGTAACGTCACTAAAAAAGCGTAACTGTTTGAGTACACCAAGCTGCTGCTCTCCATGTCCACGATGAGACTTCCCTCGCTGACTTGTCCTCAGGAAAAACCTGTGTGCACAGTGAGAGAAACATGTTAACAAGGCTCGACAGTTCCGTAACGCAGCGCTGGAGAGAGCGGCTCTAACCGCAGGAGCAAAAGGCACGTAGCATCTTTGTGGGGCTGAAATGCAATATCCTGCAGCTTCATCTTGCATTAAGTGTTGGTTTGTGTCCTGGTGCACATGCGTTCTGTGTCCAAAGGAACCAGTAAGGAAAATCTCTGGGGAAAAATTCTTGTTTGGTTGGATTTTTTAATTGAAGGTAGCGGTTTTGAAGTATGATATGTAACTGATGTTCTCAGCTGAGTGTCTGGGCCCGGCGAAATAAATAGTGCCGCAGTAAGTAGAGGTGGCAACAAGTGAATAACAGGGACAGGAATGTGGTCCCTGGCTGTGCCGGGTGGCTCTCCAGTGGCTGTGCCGGGTGGCTCTCCAGGGAATGTGGTCCGTGGCTGTGCCGGGTGGCTCCCACATCCCCAGTACAGCACAAAGGGGTGCTCCGGGTGGCACCCGCAGAGCAGCCTCAGAGGTCTCCATCGGAGACCTGCCGTGCCAGCCCAGCAAGGCGCTGGCTGCCGTCATGGCTGTGCCTTCTGGAAAGCCCAGCCACTGCTTACAGACCTTCGGTCCACCCTTGGAGGAGAGGGACTGCTCGGCTGGGGGTGTCCTTGCCAGGAGAGCCCCGGCTGTCGGGGGGCTCATTCGCGGCGCCAGCGGGATGGCTGCGCTGTGGGACACTCTCGTCCCCGCGGCCGGTGCGTGCCAGGAGAACGAGGCCTGCAGGGACCGCGTCGCCGCGTGCGAGAGGGAGGGTGACGGAGCCAAATGAACAAGAGCTTTTCCTTAAGCGCCTTATTCATTACCATGCCGGTCTTCCCCGTGGTATCTATTTTAAGGGATACATTTTA